>JAECUM010037035.1:0-30659 GCA_016617855.1 Megalonaias nervosa
ATAGATAGATAATGTTACTAGCAGATCAGATTGAGTCATACCTTTTTTACCTGTGTGAATGCAGCGAAGCGTGTCGGGGTTATTATATATGACGCTCTAGACAGCATCCTTACATTCACTCAGCAAGCGATCGGTGGAGTAACAGATATGCGTATAATCCATTATCTCATACGGATGCTAGAAGTTTGAGATCAAACACAATTTATTCTCTGCTTTGGTTCTATTTAATGTTGATAACAGTCGTTATTAAGAAATGCTGACACTTGTACTAAAGACGTTTATGCTTGTGACCTGCGGATTTCAGTTTGGCAAAACAACCGGTGAGTTTATCTCTTTCATTGTTAAATGATGTTAATTTCATGCATTACCTGATAAATATAGAACTATTATAATAAAGCGGTCTTTGCTTTTTTCGGTTTATAACAATCGGTATATTCCAAATATTTGTATCAAATTAGGTACAGCTTTCCGCAAATATCAACCATCCGACATAATGACTGGAACTATTGATATGATACGTGTGAGTCAAGAGTATTTCATTTGTTTCGTTCCTAAATAATTGTTCCACTAATATATTTACATTTTTCTCCTAATGATTGAATTTTAATATTTCCATTTCACTTTTATGTACAAAATCTCTTTAGAAATGGTAAACATTTTATCACTCCAACCAGTGTCTATACATTATGGCCCAATAGAAATAGAACATAGTCCAGTCCGTGGTGCACGGTTTGCGCGTTTTGGCGTTTCGTATCAAACAATGACATCAAACAGGGAATGATATTGCACCTCATTACTTTTTCCAAATACGAAAATGATTTTTTAGGGCTAGAGAATGACATTCATACTTCAAAACATTTTGAATCATGCGCTTGTATTGACTATACTCAGTAAACGTTCTTCAGGCATTTAGACATTTTTGTTTTGTTCAGCTGGATATGGCTAAATCAAGTGTAAATCATTCCTGGGTTGATAATTATACTTGAAAAGCATAACTAAAAAACATACTAAAGAAAAATACCAGCATGCATGTACAATGGCCGTGAACTCTCAATCCTTGGATGTTAGGTACCTATGCAGATGTGCTATCGATTGTAAACGACGTCCAGATGTAATTAAATCTCCAAAAATAATTCCTTCAATTCTTACATAGTATGCTCATGTTTCGCTCGGTACTAATCAAAGATGGAATTTTGATGACAGATTAAAAGTAAAAGTAAATGTAACAGTCAGTTCAAATCAATTACTTGCTGGGTATAATAACTCTCGACCGATATAGGACACATAATAACTTTGTATAGTTTTTGCGTAAATAGTCATTTGTTTGCATCCCTTACCGATTTCAATAACGAAAACCTTTAATTTGATTTTTTTTTTAAAAAAAAAAAAAAAAAAAAAAAAAAACAAATAAAACTTGCTCACTTCATGCATTGACTTATAATTTCTAACCTGACTGTGAGCAGGGGTGGCTCTAACACTGCCATCTGCTTCAGGTTTCGTACTAACATTGGCCATACTGCGTACACTTTGGGCGAGTCTATTGTCCGCATACTATGGGTTGTTTTCACTGACGTCACGAGAATGTACACAAATGCCCATAAAGCACCTCGCGCCATTTTTATTCCATAGCAAACCGTTGTTAAGATAAGTAAAATCACGGATCTAATCGTGGATGAGGTTAGTTATTTCGTAGAAATAGCGTAGGTTTTATCAGATCTGTTTTCAAATTTAATTTGTATTGATATGGAGAAAAGGGCTTCTACATCACAGATTTCTTACCGAGAAACCCTCATGTTCGTAAAAGGTATGACGAGAAGATATCCAAGATACATGTTGACCCCTACGAGATTGGGGCAGAAGAATTCAGCGCCGATCGTCTGAAGTGGCCTGAAATCTCATATGTAGACATGATACACTTTCTTACTATTTGCCTGTGTAACTCGAATGCTGACCAAACCTTTAATTTCAGTTCATGTATTTTAAAAGCTTTAAAAGTCATTCAATGTTTCTACGTGTTTATGTATCAATTTGTTTATGCACATGTTTATTGATTGATTTATTTATTTGTGAATGAATAACAAAGATGGTTGAACATTTTAATGTTGTTTTTATATTTCAATTTGTACAAATGCCATTCATGACATTAGAAGTGAAGACAAACATTACTGTAGCAAACATTAATTACCACATACAAGGCAAATGCTGCTACAATTGACACTACTCCCCCAAATCACGACTATGGCAAACAAACCATAAAAATACCTTAATTTCAATTTATTAACATATTTCATCCGAAACAAATGACATCACATGCATGAAAAGGTGAAATATTACTATTCATTCACAGTACATCTTGTTGCATTGCTTTTACAAGTATTTTTTTTTCAACATGTATGAAGAGACCTGCTTTAATGGTACTTAACAATTCAAACGTTTAGTCTTTGTACTTTCATCTAATCAAATGGAACAACTGAAGGGCACAGATTTGTCAAGCAACATGCCACTTTGACAATCTTGTCAATGGTTGGAATATTTTCTCCACTCTCAGTTTGATGAATTCAATGGGGACAATGCCGTCAAATATTATAAACTTTCTCAAAACAAGACCAATAACTCTTTCTATGTGAATTCGGACTGATGCGATTTTTCTCGTATTCTCAACTTCAAGGGGGTGCATTGTGATTTCCCACCTGTAAAGTTGGGAATAGATAATTCAGCTTCAAAGAAATTCACCGCCTCTTCTGTGTTGAACCCTCTATCAACCATAACAACATCTCCAGGCAACAGATTATCAAGAATCCCTGATTTTTCTGTAATATATTTGTCAGACGTTCGCCACCCCAAACCTTCTTTAATAAAAGTAATTACGCCTTGGGTGGCTATCCCTATCAGATACTTGACTGTCTGATTATAATTGGAGTATGTGTAGACCTTGTTCAGAGCGCTACTTGGCCTTTCCGTAAACAGTTTAAAACAATCGAGTACAACAACCACCTTCTCCCCAAATTCCTTTCGAAAACACATAGGCATTGATTTTCTCAAGTTTTCTCGTGTTGGCCATCTTACTAAAAGACTCAGTCTTGTATGAAGTACATCAAGGATGGAGTGGAAACTTCTCTGAACAGTTGCTATAGAAGCATCTAGTTGGTATACCATGTCTTTGAAAAGATAATTCATTCGAAGTTTCATCATACACAATAGAAATTCATTCTCTCTTGAAAGACTTTTTATATTGCTATTCATGTGTCCCTCAATAAAGTTAAAGACTAGTTTTAAAACTTCAAACTTTGGCATACCTGTATAAAACCCTACTTTTTCCGTATTCTTTTCATAATACTTAAGGCTGTACAATCCCCTAATATCACATTTATCATTTTCTAAAGCTTCGATGAGCCTAGACTTGTTGTCATCCACAAGTCGTTGAAATTCTTTAATTGTAAGATCAGTCTGGATTCCTTTACAATGTGATTCATTTTCTGTCGGTAGCTGAAGAACTGATTCACTACTTCCAGCATCACACTGAGCAGAAATGTTACTTGCAGTGTACACAGTGCTGAATGTTCTTGAATGACACGTTTGCTGAAATCAATGTGCCTCTTTTTTAATGATAGAAGTGAGGCAGCTGCATCTGATATTGCCCTTTTATGTTTGCGTTGACTAGCACGAATAAATCTCTCATTGGCTAGATGTACATTTGGAACAGGTGGAGAAAGCTCTGGTTTTCCTAGATGCAGTGATGGCAACCATGATGGGTTGGTTTTGTCATGCAAGTAGGCTTTTACACCTGCAAAATAAATAATATGTGGAAAAGGGTGTGGTGTCTATTAATTTGACAAGATGAATGAATGTTTCTAAATCTGATAAACTTACAGTACATCTAAATGACTATGTTGACCAAAGCCATCTTCTGCAATCAATTCAATACAAGCGCGGCGAAGTATTTAAGTGGAGTGGGTGGGGTAATGTTACCTCAAACCAGCTTTTAAAAAAAAAAAAAAAAAACAACCAATTGTATTACCATTTATCATTTTATATATCAGAAGATAGAATCAGGGCCGTAGAGAGCGATCACTAGCTATGGTGTAAGGAACACTCGGGCCTCTTCTAGAAGTTCTTGATCAAACAAACTTTTTCTTTTATAAAATTAAAAAGTTTTGTTCTCCCTCCCCCCCCCCTTTATCGGCCCTGGATAGAATACACTAAAATTCAAATAAAATAAAGGGAAAATTCAAAACTAGCCCCCAACAAAATGTTGAGAGCAAACTATCGTTCGTTCCCACTTTCCTCCGTTTTGATATCCTTTCTTGCGACAGCTGCTTTCCATAATCGACGCCTTTCTTCCGACAGTTTTTGTGTTTCCTCTCATTGATCCATGATAACTTTAGGCGTTTTAAAAACACTTAGATCTTTCCGCACACCATGGTGATTATAACACTCAAAAATGCCACAAATTGGCATTCTATAGTTTCGAGATGCCAGTGTGTGTTTCCAATGGAATCAAAATGGCCGACATCGGAGAGCACAAGTTTTTGTGACGTCACGTGACAACAACCCATAGAGTAAAGTAGTTCGTCCGATTCGGTAACTGGCGGATAATTCCGTAAATTAACATAAGGTTGAGAGTTATACCCTTTTGCACAAATGTACATTGAAATTATGCCACCTGTTAAATCCACGTGAAAAGGCAAATTTGTAGTTGTCATTGTTTTCTTTTGCTTGATTCAATATTGTAAATATCGGAAGCAGACGACGTACTATTTTCCTTCTATGTGTATACATGTGTAGTTGCGCATCCATCAATCCCTTCGATGAAAATGGACTTGTCTAACACCTGGAAATGACCGGTGAGCAAACGCGCAGACGATAACGGTGATAGGGGCCCACCTGGTCATAATCAGATCTGAAATTATACATCAACGAATGAACTATGTTCTGTACATTTTGTTTATTATCTCATTTGTGCTTTTCTTTTTTTAAATCGGTGGGGTGGGTACAAACAAACGGGCAGGTATATTTAGACTGTAATACTGACCTTAGCCAATGAACTTGATCGAGAGTAGCAACGGCGAATATTGCTTCTCGTGTCATGAAACGACTTTTACACTTTTTATTACTAAATTTACAAGAAATTTTCCGTTAACTAGATAACACTTTTTTCAAGGCTGTATACACTAATGCAAAATATAACTTGATGTTAAAACTTCGAATCAATTCTTTCCTGGGCGTTGACACTACTTACTTCTCTAGTTTTCGAAATAAAAGTATACATATGATAGACCAGTTGCACAGTTTCCTTACATTGAAAGACATGAAGATTATGTTTTAGTTTGGCGTGGTATCCTTTACCACGACAAACCAAAACATAATCTTCATGCCTTTCAATGTTTCGCTTGCACCTATTGAGGGTTCTCTTAAATCCACACACATACATCCATATTATCTATTAAACCACGATAAATTCACCTAATTCATCTCGATAAGTTTCATTTGCATTTATCTAAATAAGATAATATCAAAGATTAACTTTGAGAATGAATTCATAACCTATGGTCTGGATTTGTTATAATTAGAAATTGTCATACGTCACAAGCGGGCTATAAATTGCGTATATTTGGGAACACTGTCCTCCCTCCATCCCTCATTCCCCCCTCTCTCTCTCTCTCTCTCTCTCTCTCTCTCTCTCTCTCAAACACGATAATAAATATTTATTGTCAGGCAACAAACGATCAATATGAACTCCTGAACCTTATACTTAAAACCAAAGTAGATGGTTACCACAACGCCGCTCCTTGTTCCTGGGTTACAAAGTGGGCTTCACCATTTATAATAGGTCACATGGTCCGTTGTAGCTGCATTGGTGGGGCATCGCAATCGAAATTTAAGGGTCGCAAGTTCAATATCCACCCAGACCAGCTGCTTTGGTGTATCCGTGAGAAGATTCCTTTAGTTACTGTTTCCTAACACTTATAGAGCTAATAATGCATTGAAATCTTCTATAAAACGAGACATTAATCAGGTCTTGCTCTTTACCAATGACAACAGGCGAGTCCAGATTTGAGTATAATAATTGCGCTGGAGAATATCGATGACTAGGGTTTGAAACGGAATAATTATAAGAATACGTATTAGACGGGACCGTTATAATTTAATAATTAGGCACGTAACTGACCAATTAGTTTCCTATTCAAAGATTTGTTCACTTTGTATGATCAAGGAGAACATGAAAAGGGTTAGTTAATTTCTTTTTTTTCCAAACAACTGCCTGTAATGAAGCAAATTATACACACATACAATTTATCCTTCCTGACTCACTTGTTGTCACAGACAAGAGTTTATCAAACTGGACGGTTATTGTAACCACAAACCCTTTTCAAATATTTGTACACAGATTATTTCAGCATTCTTTAATTCCCAAACCCAATATTTAATGAGGCAGGTTACACACGTTGTTGTTGCTATTTTTGTTGGGTTTAACGGCATTATAATAAGCTTTACATAGCGGCGGCCAGTATATTTCGTGGAGGAAGAACTCGGAAGATCCGGGAAGAAACTTCTAATCGCGAGAAGCTACTGGAAAACTTGCTAACATACCACCTTCGTCTATTTGTGGCTCGAACTCGCAAGAATAGAATTGTGATATGTTAATGATCTGGAATTGCGCATCCTTTAGAACACTCGGTCACCTGGGGTCCCAACCATGTTAAACGCGCATATACCTTACCTTGCACAATCACAATGCTGTCAAGGATCAAAACAAGTTCAACAAACTACAAGCAAGCACTGCCCTATGCCAAGTATTTGTAAATATCATATGAACTTTCATTGTGAAGATGAAAATTTACTGTATAGTGAACACTCTGAGAGAGAGAGAGAGAGAGAGAGAGAGAGAGAGAGAGAGAGAGAGAGAGAATGTGTGTGTGTGTGTGTGTGTCCTGGCTCAAATCCAAAAGCCTCACAATCCAGTTTCCCGAAAAAAGTTAGTGCATTGGACATTTTCAATACAACGCTGGTAGTAGCGGTCGCCTAGTGGTTAGAGCGGCCACTCCCGGATGCAGGAGGTCGAGGGTTCGAACCCCGGCCTAGTCATACCAAAGACTAATAAAAATGGTGCTAGCAGCTCCTCGCTTGGAGCTCAGCATTAAGAAGCTAATGTTAGGACTGGTCGGCCTGATGTCAGGATAATGTGACTGGGTGGGACATCATGCTACGTGTCTGCGGCATGATGCCCCAGTGCAAGATCTCACTATAAACTGTCACAATGCACACATCAAAGAGGTATGACTGACACAATGGTTAAAGCTTCGTTTAAAATCCAAAACACACACCCACACTTTGCACCAATGCACTATACTTGTCAAATGTGACGTCGATTTTCTTATTAGAGAACATTACCTTGGATCCTGCGAAGGATTTGCGTAGAAGAAACTATTTTTGCAAGAATGCATAAAAAGAGTAAGACTTCGCTACATTATACTATCGTTTTTCCCGTATGTTTAGCGTAATACTAAGGAATTAGATCCAGATGTAAAAAAAAACAGGAAATTAGGTCCAAAAAATAAAAATATTAGGGACATTGATGCAGGCATCTATATTTTCGTCACATTCACAACATAAGGGAAACGTGGTTCAGCTTCGTTTATCCGTCCACTTCACGTGGAGATTTCGTGATAGCCGTTTCATGTCCGTCAGTCTATCTTGTGCATATGCAGTTAAAAACCTGGATAGCCATTTAATTTTATATAATTTGCATTTGATCAAAGTAAATGATAAGAAAATGTGATCCAAAAATAATACAGTAAAGAAAATTTGGTCCAAGCGTAAATATTATTTTTTTTCAAAGTGAATAATAAGGAAAAGGGGTCTAGAGCTCTAACAAGTATCCTTCTATATATCCGCAATCATGGCTTGTCATAATGGAATGTGCACACACACACATATATATATATATATATATATATATATATATATATATATATATATATATATATATATATATAAATGCAATAAACTGACGACGAACAGTGCAAAACTAGTATCTAACTAGCCTGAGCGCTTTCGACTCTTAATGAGTCTTTTTCAAAGGCATATACAACACATAGACAAAACAAACAAATAAAACACAAAAACCGTTGTGTTTGCAAAACTCTACATGGCTGTTTCTACATGAATTAAACTTTTAAATGTATTATGTCTCAACCAGCCTATATCAACTTGTTGCGGATACTGGAAAATATTTGTATTAAGCTAGAAATCGATGAGCCATAGCGACATCTATTACTTTGTGTACATTTATGTAAGCGAAATTATATCCCGGATATTTCATTCTTATAGTAGTAATTGAAGGCTACTAAGAAAATTTAGAAAAGTTTTGAAAAGAAAATGTGTCGGCTGCAAAGGATAATTCCACTTGTGCATGGCTGTTTTTTCTAGTCTTCTTGGTTTAAACCGCTTGGTTTCAATGTTCTAAGGCGGCGTATCCAGTAAGATTCCTTTTCCTTCCTGGTTTCGGAACTCCAGTTGGGGTTGTTATATATATATATATATATATATATATATATATATATATATATATATATATATATATATATATATAAAGTGTGGCCCACGAACTTATTTTACATTTTTGGTCCATGTGACCCACGGTGTTGAAGATGTAGGATCACCCTGCCCTAATCTATGACTGGATCATAATTATAGATCACATTAAAGTATAGTTTTTGAAGAGGAGACTGTTAACGGGATCAGGATCGCTCATTCATTATTTGAGGACTCGGGTGGCCGAGTGGTCTAAGGCCCTCGCGTTTACTGATCACTCACACATCTCTTCTCGGCTCGACCAACATGGATTTATTTTTTAATAAAAGCTTGCCAATAGCTTCCTGTCGATCGTCGGTCCTTTTTCCTGTCAATCGTCGGTCCTTCTTCCTGTCGATCGTCTGTCCTTTTTCCTGTCGATCGTCGGTCCTTTTTCCTGAGGATCGCCGGTCCTTTCTCCTGAGGATCGTCGGTTCTTTATCCGGAGGATCGTCAGTCCTTCTTCCGGAGGATCGTCGGTCCTTCTTCCGGAGGATCGTCCCGGGTACTTACTCTACCAAATATATTGGCCACAATGTTAGGCTTGATGTAAGAGAATGCATTGTCAAAAGTGTTCTTTCCATCTGATTTGCCTTACTTATTTTTCAGGCCAGAGGAGATGACTTTTCGCATGTCCTATTCATATGTAATTTAAAAAAAAAATATTATGTAGAGCTTATTCAACTAAAAATCATCGAATGTTAGAACCGAATGCGCACGCACACACACAAATACAACTCGTACTAAATATTTGATTTCAATGTGAAGAAGAACAAAAATCACAATAAAAGTAACATAGTCATAACTTGAAAAATATCATCAAAAGAAACTGAAGATAGAAACACTGGAAAAACCCTCAAAGATACATAAATTACAGACAATCATATCAACATCATTGCACTTTGAGTTTAAAATTAGAGAAAAACTCTACTTTCAAAGTCTCATTTACTTTTAACGATGCAAGCGACACACATATAGTTTGTTTCATCATGTTATTGCATGTCCAGAAATGAATTGTTTACGCATAGCAGAAACTTTGGATAGGCTAACTGAAAACAAAAAATGAAAAAAAAATATTACAGGTATATGTATAACTAAAATGATGTTTAATATTAAAGAATGAAAAGGATTAACACTTTGTCACATGATCTTACAAAGATGTTACACACCCACACCCACACACACACACCCACACACTGTCTGTACCTTGGTAATTATTATCAATTTACTACCACTGCTACCAACATCACCGATTTTCTTATATTAAAATCAAAATTAGCTACGTGTGTGTATGTAAGGGTGTAAATTTATGTCGATCTATGAAGAGCACATTAATTATGCAGGTGAACGATTAATTAGATTTATGGGGACCGTGGTGTGTTAAATCACCATAATGCACGGACTGTTAATGGTTGTGTCGCCGGAGTAAACGATTCTTAATTTAACATTCGTTTATTTAACCGTCAGACAGACTGGAAGGATAGGGTTAACTTTCAATCTTGTATCGGAATTGTCAGATTTGAGATTTTCCAGAATTAGCTGTTTGGGAATTTAGAGGTCACGCAGACTACAATTTGGCGCCTAGTTAAAGGCGGGAGATATATTTAATCCGATTGGTTACGCTAAATAAGGGGGCGTGATTCCCACACGAGAATTTCTTGGTTTTAATATGTCCCATCGCAAAATGTTTAGTCAGTCTACGATTTTCTGCAAGAGAAAACAAATGTAGGAGACTCCGAGGTCGAATTTAGAAGAAATTCACTCGTAAATAATTATCCAAGGGATCGGATTTCTGGAAAGTCGACGGACACGATTTTGGCGGTAGAAGCGAGCGAAGCTTGAAAACACAAGGTATCTTGCGCCAGTCTCACGTAATTAGTTGATATCAATATAACGATTTGTTTGATTTATTTGCTTATATTTTGCATGAATTTATTTGTTTAGATTCGTAGATCAATTTTCTTGATATGAATACAACTGTGTGAATTCGTCTATATGAATCCGTACATTGATATTCTTTATATAAGTTTGACGAATTGTTTGAATGTGTCGTCTTGATTGTTATAGGAAAATATGTATCTAGGAATTTCATGCCTTACTTTAGTTGATATGAGTTACGAGAATCCGTGTGAATTCACCGACCTCAGATGATTTCACGTATGATAAAGACTTGAGTGCGTATTGACTGAAATTAACGTTGTTAAACCATGAAGTGAGATTTCATATATGCTAGAGACTTGAATGTGCGTATTAGCTAGAAACAACGTAGTTAAGCCATGTAATGAATTTCATTCATTCATTTGTGTAATTGAGACGAGACCGGAACTGATGTCTCGAGGGATGTTAACGTGAGTCAGGTTGAAATAGCCGTTAGGAAGTACATTAATCTTATGAAACTAGGTTTGTTTATGGTCTGCCACGTTTACCTTGACCAGATAGCCTTTGGTATCTGTTGGATTCCGATAGAACGATATCTGACATAACGAGAGAGGGAGTAATGATCTATTCCCAGTAGGATATCTGACAGAAGATTTAGGTTGCTTCTTTGTTTATTTTTGGAAGGTGAAATAACTCTACGGGACGTATCCACGTACCTACCTATCGAAGCATCTACGTATCACGTACTTACGTATCCATCTACCCACACAAAGTTCGAGGGCCGAAAAGAGGCGAGACAATAGAGAGTTTGGAGAAGAGAAAAGAAAAGTGGAAAGGTCCAAAAAAAGAATAGCCACGGTGAATTTGGAATGAACCGGAAATAATCAGCTTATGAAGTTGTACGAGGCAATGACTTCGATTGTTGACTCGATTCTATGATGAACTAATTATATCATTTAAAACAGATCGGCTATTTATATAAGTATATTTGTGTTTTTGAAATTCGGTGAATGATTTATTTCAAAAAGAAGTGTATCTTCCTAATGTAATGCATTGTCACGGTTGTTTATGTAATTGATTAAAATTGTTATTTTCCTGTACGGGGGCTCGTGTCATTCTGTTATATATATCTGCTCAGATCTCTATCTATTCCACCTATAAGTTTCACACTTTATATTGACATTTACTCGATCCGGGCAATAACACCGAAGGCGATCACCCTCTAGATAACGATAACCAAATTCCACTACAACTCACCCCCAACAAAGTGGGGGCTACGTAACAGTGTATTTGTGCATGTGGCTATGTATGTAAGAGGTAGCGTTTAACAACACTTCAGCACGATTGTTGTTATATGGTGCCAACTAAGGTAAAGTTCGAAAAATTAATTGCACAATGGTTTAGAAAGACAAGAATAATTTGCAATTGAACCCACAGGAATAGGAGTTGGATGCAAAAAGACCTCTCATTTGACCTACTAAATAATCAAGTCCGATTAGATGAAGGGTACACTTTGATAATGGAGCGTCTTACAGCTAGCCTAAGATACGTTATTAACGAATTAGTGATCCTAGGCTGGTTATTTATCTCTTACTTTATGAATTTGATCTATAATGACTATGATTTCGGCATACTTTAGCAACATTAAAGCTTAAATATTATATGCTAATTGACTCGCGCTGGAACATGTAATCTAACATTATAAATACGCTGTTGTTTAGAATTTTAACTGAAGCGACCATTTAAGGACTTGCATGTGCTGAAGTTAAACGGCCTCAGCTTGTTAATTTGTATACCTGCAAATCAATTTTATTGTTGATAAAATATATACATCTATGGATGATGAAAAAAAGTACATCTATGAATGATGAAAATAAATACACTTATGCATAATGACATTATATAGACCTATGGATGCTGATAAAATATACACCTATGGATGTTGACAAAATATGCACACCAATTGATGATGAAATTTTTTACACCTATGGATAAAACAAATCAGATGCTAAGTACACTTTGCTATTGGATTCGCTTACAGGTCAAGAAACCGTTGTCAGTTCTGTAGCCTAATTTATTCCTAGTAACACAACGAAATATATTTACTTAATTCCTATGTTATGTATATTTAATTTGTATTGTTTGTTAGTTAGTTATTTTTATTATTATTTTTTTAATTACATTCTATTGTAATGTAACATTGTATATTGGACTTGACCTTGTCCAAAACTGAGTTAATTTCTGCTTGACCCGAATTGACCTTTTTATTTTATTCGGTGTAAACAACACATAGCTAAATTATTCACTGTGTGTATGGGTTTAAATCAGAATTATTATTAATGGAAGTAAATATGTTTGTTTGGGTCTAGATCTACGTTTTGGAATTTCCTTAGTATATTTGACTATATTGTAAACATCAGGATCATTCTAGAAGGTTATTTTCCATTAGGTAATAGTTGTTTGTTTGTTTTGATAGAAAATGCTAATTATGGCATGAGATCAAGTAGAGAACTATATAATCTTGTAGCTGAGAGGATTTTTCAGTCGTACTTTAAGACCTAGCACTTTAAAGTTATATTAATGTTGTGTAAGCTATTGCATTTTTGGGCTGGAAATTTTATTTCTTCAAATTATTGAATTCAAGTGATTATTTCTATGTAAATGCAAAAGTGCTCTGATAAAATTCTTGGATAGAGATATTCACTGGAATTTATAATGAATTCAAACCTGGAATTATATTACTGTGATTCAACAAAAGACTGTTGACACATCAACACTCTATAAGCTACCACAGACACATCATCGCCTTCTTTTTTTTGATTTATTCTGGTCTTCTACTGAATTTTATTCAGGACTTTTTCAATCATTACGACTTGTATCTTTAATTCTTGGATTACTTTGGGATGTAATTCGCAATCCAGTACGTTCTTTTTTCTCGTTTTCAGTTTGTATTCATGGGAAATAAATTGTTTGTTGAATTTTACAAAGCTTGTTGTCTTTCACTCTTTTCTGTTACTTATTTTAAGATCATAGACTCGTAACACCTAGCAATACAACGAAATATAATTACTTCATTCCCGTTAATGCAACGAAAAATATTTACTTCATTACTAGCAATACAACGAGATATAATTTCTTCATTTCTAGCAATACAACGAAATATAATTACAAAATTCATTAAGGTCCGATTTTTCCGTCAAATAAAATGCCTCAGTTTTAAACTGAAATATACAATAGATAACAAGTCACGAAAATCTCCTCACTTTATACAAACTCTGATGAAACGATATTAAGAGAAGCATTGAGCATAACCACTCAATGAAACCACACCTATGAGGCAGGTAGATGGCGTTATATGACCTGATGACTTCGCACAGTATGCGACCCAAATTCCATCCGCCCGGATTACGTTGCTCCTACAATTTTAATTTAGCCCAAGAAGAAGGAAAGCATCAGAGTTTAGTCACTGTTCAAAATGGTGACTACGTTCATTCCATGTTGCAGTTTGAACCTCGTTTGGAGTGATCACACAGCTTTGGAATCTCTAACGTCTGGTCAGCTTGGAAATGGAGATGATTTTGGGTCAATAATCGCTGGCGTGTCCGATCTAAAACCAATCATTACCTCTAATGCATCAATTGCTTTTTTACATAACGTTAGACGTCCCAGGGCTCACTCCATTAGCAAATAGCTGAGGACGTTCCATTTGTTCCCAGGACTAACTCTGTTTTTAACTGATGCAGGCTGTAATGTTAATACTGCAATCCCTATGAGAAACCGCGATTCTTAATGTGTTGAAAGAGAAATAAAGCACAGCAACAAGTGCCATGGATACTTTCAGACCTTAGAGAAACAACACGATGGATGATGAGGTTGCTACACAAGCTTAGAGTTAACAATTTCTATTCCTAGCTCTTCTTTTGACTAGAATATTAATGCTCCAAGGAAGAACTCTGTGGAATTGGATTATTTCGGATGGTAGGGGATAGTTTCGTAAATTGGCCCCTGTCAAATTCTTAACTTAAGGGTATGGTGTGACTTTTTCAGCTAATATTGTTTACGTATTAAAGATATGAATATATGTGTGAACTAGGTGTTTTGGGCTTGTGCTGTTCTTAAATTGACGTGAGACATGTACACCTGCCTTAGTTACTCTGCAGTATGTAAATAGTGAAATATTAACAGTCCGCTAGGAAGAAGAGCTAGCCCCCACCCCCACCCCCACTCCCATGGCAGTAAACACGTAGGTTCAGGGCAAGTAGGATATCTCAAATATGGCTTGGATGGCAACTATTTTCAATTGCATATGCCTGTTTAGTACAAAATGTTTGGCATAATTATCACCTAGGAAAAGTATTTGTATTTGCACTTGTGAACATCACATGATATCAAAAATGACCTTCAGACATAAAAAATGCAGGTATAAAATTGGGGTTGGTGTGGATACATTTGTTTTCGCTATGAACTGTCATTGACTTCTCTGACCAAGTGAACACTATTTTTATGCTTTGTTTTAATATAGCTATACAAAAATATGGACCTTTTTGACCTCACGTGTGCATTTTATTTTTTAATTGTTTTTTTATACTAGGCCGGTGAATGAGGCACTAAATTTGGGCATAAAAACTGTCCCTTGCACCCTCAGTGACCGAATTCCGTCTGACTTAGAATGATACAGGAAACATCTTGCACATCGGCACCTTGATAGTCACAGGGCCAACTCTCGCCACTAAACGATTCACCAATTTGGTGACCGTTCGGTAATGTTTCAAACACCATTTGATGTAAAAAAAAAAATAAAAAAAGGCAATTCCAAATGAGCAAGAGGAGGAAGATGCATTGGATGGGGTATTTCAAGTTATTCAAATCACTCGGTCGACTACAACCCCCACTGGATAATCAAGGATTAAGTCAGAAACTCCAAAGGCTAATAGAGCTGTAGAGATCTGCGAGTTATCCTTAATTATTACGTGCATCGGAAGTTAGCATCACTTGTAACTGAGCAAATTTCAAATTATACTCGTGGCATCAGTTTGTTGACATACTTGCATCACTGGTCAGCGATAACAAAATAGCTACGCTGAATTGACAGAGACACTATGCCATAATGGAGATTTTGGAACACTAACTGACATCGGCGGTGCTCGGAAATCCGCCGTTAGCAGCAGGGAGGGTGAACAGACCATTTTTAGGACGGATTATTTTTAAAAATAAAGCTTCCTACGAAAATGACACAGAATTGTCAATAACGCTAAACCGAGACCTCTAACCGGGTTATTTTCTTGTGTGTCAAATTTGTTGACCGACCCATGGTGTAAAACACCTGTTGGTCGTCCATCCCCTGCTGCTGTGTGACTTGACAGAGTCAAGGTGTAAAAAAAAGTAAGGAGTCTCTCAACAAAACGTTTATCGAGACGTACACGATACCTCGACCGAGGATCATGTAAATTTATCGTGATAAATCCATGAAGAATCGTTTGCGCTTTTGAGAAGAAGTTTTTAAACTTAATCATATCCATGTCTCCTGAACACCAAGTCTGGTGGATGTTTCATAGTGTGTGGATATCAACACCATTAAAGACAACCAGTAAATTGAAGTTATCTCTGATCACTTTAGGTATCTGCGTATATGTATGAGCAACATACAATATCGGTGTTTTTGTGTCTGCCGCGTGAAAATATCCAAGCTGGATTTGATTGTATGTCTAGCATCACATCATCGTATACTACGAGATTGTTAATGCCCCCGTTGAGATCGTCTACCAACGGCGCATCGTTGATGTCGGTGATAAAATCAATAATATCATTGCCGTCCTCGTCCAACAACTTTGCATTTTCATTAAAATCTTTAAGCACGTCGAAGCATCGCTGATCAGCTACAGATTGTGCCACTAAATACAACATATCCCACTTGAACCATTTCATTATCAGGTTAAGCAACAATTGCGTCTTACCAGACCCAGATGGACCTATGATAATTGCTCTGATAGAATTTGGTAGCGTTAGATGATGCTTGATTGGCTCTTGCTTAAAATATCAATGACATTCATGTTGTTCGAATATATAATAATTATGTGGATTTATATTGTGTTCGATGCAGAGCACACACCCCAACCATTGGATTAAAGACAATAACAGCGAGGAATAAAATGCGTGCACTTACCGGCAAGTGTGTGAAATGTGGTACAAAAAAGATACAAATTTATCTCTCATGAAACAGGCGGAGATGTCGCTGCTTCACTGGGAAAAGTACCAGGGGTTCCATTGGCTAAGTATCCTACGAGAAGCATCATCCTGGATATAGTTATTGTGGTCCTGTGGAACCCGACTTGATATCCGACTTGACTAGAAAGATTAACCAAGACCTGGAGAGTATCCAATAAATACTATTGATCAAGCATGTTACGTTCATGATGTTGCGTATAAAAATCCAAATTTACAACAACGACATATTGCAGACGTGAAGTTGATTCACACTCTAAAGTCTGTAAAAAAATAAATCTCTCAGAAAATCGCTTGCTAATTTTTTTTATAAGATCTGCGATGGAAGGTAAACTAGTGCTACGGGCTGGTAATTAATCATAGATAACTATTATATGGAGCCAATTTATTATAGACCAAGATGATATTGGAGGGGTAGAGCAGCGATTAGTAAACTTGCTGATGCAGCATGTGTAGCACGTTCTGTTGCTGAAGATTGGTTAGCACGACAGGCAATATGGCAAATACCACCAGCTAAAAACATTCAGTACGCATATTTTGATGTCGGCACTCCCAACGAAGTTCATCGGGCAGATGTTTTGTTTTTACTACATGATACTATTAAAACTGGTAGACGTCAATCGTGCACATACAAATACGCGTTGACTGTCGTTGATGTTGCAAAGATATAAAGAAGCAGAACCACTATCAACAAAGACAGCAATTGAAGTTGCATCTGCGTTTGAACGAATTTATCAACGTGGCAGCCTGCGATGGCCACAGTTGCTACAGGTTGATCCTAGCAAAGAATTTCTTGGTGCAGTAACATCTCTGATGAAACAATATAACGTCAAAATCAGACGAGGGCACACTGCAATTCATCGCGATCAGGCAATCGTTGAGCGATTTAATCGAACACTTGCTGAGCGATTGTTTGGATACCAGTATGCGCAGGAAATACCCCTGAACAAAGTTCAGGCGGACAAGAGATCTCGTGAATGGGTTGCAAGACTACCAAGCGGGATAGCTGCGTTAAATAATGAAATTACTCGTAGAATTTCTATGAAGCCCATCAATGCAATCTCGAAGAAACACATGCAAGTACAACGACATTACTCTTTCTCAAAACAACCAGTATTAGGTAATGTGACTGTCAGATATTTATATGAGCCGGGGGAGCTTGATGGAGAGGGTAAAAAGAGCGACTCACCCAGCCTGGAGTGTAACCACACATAAGATCCACGGGTAGACCTGCAATCTACAGACAAGATTCAACTGCTACTCAACGCGGATTTGTACTTGAACAATTACAAGTAATCCCTGAAGATACACAATTACCACCGCCTTTACTTTTGTGAAGAATAATTCGCTAGCAGGACACCAGCTCCAGGGCGCTGGCGCCCCGACGTCGATTACACTCAAAACAGGTCAGCATCACATTTTCACGTGTGTGGCCGAGACTACTATTAATTCTATCCACGGTAAATTGTCGTGCGTCTTTGGAGAATACAGCCATAACATTACTGTGTTACAGCAAGCACAGCGATTATTTTGTTGTTGTTTCAGTGTCATGATAAATTCAATATCAAGATCAAATTCGCGCTTATTTTTTTTTTTGTCACACCGCTCATAACCAGCTAATTTTTTTTCTTACTATCTCGTCGTTAATTTCCTGAGTTTGATTATTATTCATTGCGTTTTCTATAATAACCCTCCGTAACTGAGACATTCTTCTGCCTCTCGACACAACTAGATAATCTAAATTTGACCATTCGATACGATCATCAACAATCTAAATATTAGTATCCGAAATAGTTAATCCCTGTGATGAATGTATAGTTATAGCATATCCTAGAGTCCATGGAGATTTATCCATCTTTAACGCGCTCTCAATAACATCAACAGGAACAACAACAATATCATTAAGAACGAGCTTTTGTTTCCTTGGTTCTACCAATCGTCCTAGAATTTCAATATCAATATTTTGTTTACGTGTATCTGCTGGGCAATAACATAATGGCACAGGTAGATCTGAAAACTTTTCTTTACGTAACAGAAATAATTGTTGCTGAAGTGAATCACGAACTATCTTCCAACTTGCAACTATCAAATCAGCAGGTCTCCACAAATTCCAAAAATCACTCATAGCAGTCTCTGTAATTATCTCACGCATTATCTCACATTGAATCTTATCCGGCTGCATTCTAATTAACTTTTTGAACTCTTTCAGCTGCTCATCAATAGCTCTGTGATCATCAAGTATTTCCTCATAATAATCTTCGATTTCTTTTAACCAGCGATGTGGCGATTCACCGACAAAAGGTGGTGGTTGACCATGATCACCACACATGGTAACAGCAGTATTCCGAACAGCAGTATTCCGAGTCAATAACCAATCAAGAAACATTTTTAATACGTCCACAGATACCGTGCATATCTCATCCCAGATAATGATCTTATGAATATATTTCTCACCCATTCGTTCAGGTGTCCACGCATCTCCCTTCCACAGAAAGAAACTGTGATAAGTATGAGATTTAACTCCTCGTTCTTTCATCTCCCTGGCAAGTCGATGAGTTGGAGTTAATACTACTACGTCTAAACCCTTGAACAAATTTATCACACGCGTTGTTTACCAGAACCGCTGGGTCCATTTTGATAAACGGTTTTATATCTTGCTACCAGATCATATACAGATGAAGCCGATGAAAGTTTTGAAATCTGTTTACTTTTGTAATATGTTTTCTCAGATCCGTAATCAGCAGATTCAGAATAACTTAGTATCTTTTGATTTTACACTCGCCCGATGGAGCGTTATAAATTCCTATATTATAATCATCTAACAAACCAATATTTTCTTTGTTGATATAAAGTGTATCTGTTGCAACTGTGACTGCGGTATCAGGAAATCTATTTATTATCGATAATAAATTTATTGAAACATGCTGCAACATCGAAGATCTTAAATGAATAAACTGCGGTGACTCTCCATCGATGTAACATGCAATTGTTCCCAGTTTGTTCATCTGATAACTTAACATTGTTTCTATCTACAAATATATTTTTCTCCGTTCTATCAGCAATTATGAAATCTAGTTCAGCATCGTCGATGATTAATCTTGCACAATGCCGTTTATAATCATATGATGCTCCTTGTGTACATTTTCCAATTATTTTTCTGCCTAAATCATTTGCTATTGCAACCTCGCTAAAATCTTCATTATCAGGATTTGGTAACCAAACAGTCCTTTGTGCGCGATAAGATATTATTGCTTCACTTACGGTTAACGATATTAAAACACCCACATCAAGCAGATATTTCAACAAAACAAATGGTAGCCCAACCACAATTATTAAAATTATATCCAAACCGAGCACCAACAACCGAATGAAGGCGCTCCGGCAATGCAAACTCAAATGATTCAATACACGCCAATCCAATCTGGCAATAGGGTCTATTTATAAAAATCAAAGTCATTTCGTGTATAGGATGTCAAAATCATTTAAAATACTCATAACAAGCTACCATTCCAACAAAACTTCCGGGATAACATGCAACCATTTCAACTGAGATAACATCTCCATAATCGTATTTAGAATTCCATAATCCGTCGTGTCTGTATTCAACACAACTTTTTTGAATATCTTCATTAAATTCCGAACGCACTGGTTTCCATGAATTTTTCTCCTGAGCAAAGTGAGCAACAACCGACAGAATGGCAAAACAATTACTTAATAATTGTTCCGTAGTATTATCATCTTTTGCATATCTCGACGCCATATTTTTCATTTCCGAGTGGGAGACTCAGGTTGATAAATATCGCCGTTAGGACGGACAAACTGATCATAATAGCCATACTCAGAACTTTGAAACAACCACACGGATACAGGGTCACTGTTGCTGATATTTCTGATAAAATTGAACATATCACCGTCATAAAATTTAACAGTTCGTGTTCGCGGAAATAATGTTACGTCCGATGTCCACGCGTCCGCGTTATGATCAACGTTTTCTATCGAAGATCCCTTTGATTTATATTTTGATGGGTACAAAATCGCGCCGGTTAGTGTCTTCACCCTTATCGGAAATTTTAATTTCTTTTCCAACTCAGCAACGTCTTTGATCGTAGCTCCGTTTTCGTAAACGCGCTCGTCCCACTCATTATTTCTTTATTCGTCTCAGATCTGTTAGACCATTCCCCAATAAATCGTTTATAAAATGTTCTGTGACTCTTTCAGCAACACAATTTCGCGCCGAAACTCTCATCGGCAGGAGGTTATCAACACTAGGCTTATCATTCAGCGGATATATGGCATAAACAACTGCCGCCACAGGGTATGCTCGCTCATAATATGGTTTGTCGATACACGTTAGTATTCCTGGTTTGGAATTTTTGCTTAATGTGACAACACTCCCAGCACGATGTGATTCTCTAACAAGGTCACGTTTGTTACGGATAATCCAGGTTACGTAGGCGGTGTCCACCGCTACGATAAATTTTATTCTAAAACGATATCTTTGTTTGCCAAGATAATTAATAATTGTCCTTGCACGCTGATCATTCATACTAGCATCAATCTGGGGGGGGGGTATCATCTTGCCTAATTCTGAATGTTGACCACACAAGAACCGCACCATCGTTGCGAAATTCTTTCTTGGCTTCACGGATACTGTCGATTAGAGTCTGATTCTCAAATCAACCAGAGCTCGCCTCGGCAAGCCAGGGGTTATTCTGTCAAGATCGAACCTAGCTTGAGAAGGGTTGATCGCAGATAATCTTGTAAATTCCTCCATTATATAATTAAGGCAAATATATATTTAAATTAAACTTTAATTTATAAAATGCAATAATTCGAGCAAGGAATAGTTGCAAGTGGTTGATGATTAGATCTACAGCTCCTTGTAATAAGTCTCGTGTAACAGATTTATGTGGATACCACCTACAGAGGGTGCGACGAGAAAGTCTAGGACCAAAGCCATGTTTGACGTGTAACAAAGGAGTCAGGGGGAGACTGTGGAGGCAAAAAATACAGAGCTTCAAAACGATATTATGATAAAAAATGATGGCAATGAATCCCCGTTAAAAAAACTCTGGAGACTATCTCGCAAGATTTTCGGCTTAGCATCCCACATATTTTTCTAATAATAAAATAATAAGTTAGACAAATAATATATACTGTATAAATGGAGCAAGATGAATTTGTGACGCATCCCATCAGCAGAAATTATGTAATTAGGAAGTGTCGACTAAAATAACCAGTCGGTTGTGTCACTAATGCTAGATATCTTATGTTCGGTGCTAGAAAAACAAACTATCACGTCATAGATTTGTGTATGAATGATTTTATGGTCTAATCAAGGAAGGACTTGGGATTGATCATATTAACGGCCGAAAATTTGATAATTCCTTGAATAATCTTGAGGCTATTACACAGAGACAGAATTCTGCTTGTGGAAATACTGACAATAATAAAAGAAAACTTCAAGACAGTTAAATCTGTAAATACAGAGACAGGCGAAACAATAATATTTTATCAACAAAGCTGGAAACGATTTGGATATGTAACGGCGTTCGGTATGCCATATCGCAGATAATATAACCAACTCAGCATTTATAAAGAAATGCAAACAAAAAATACTTCAGTATCTGAGTAAAACTCAGGAATGAAGGGATAACTCAACCTCCTCCACTTGTGGAAGCATTAAACAGTAGCCTCGTTTGTATCCGTGTTACAAGGTAGTATTATCTCCACTAATGGAGGAAATTTTTTGGGGGGGATTCCTGTGTTTCTTCTTTGTCCGCTCCCTGGTGTCTTTAGACAATGACTCTGTCCCTGACTCTGTTCCCCTGGTGTGTTATACCAGGACTATATCCCTGACTCTGTCAGGGAGACAAAGATAAAAAATAAGCCACGCCCACTTGGATGTAATCCAGGCGATTTCCAGGTATTGGTAACTTCATAATAATTTTTAAAACGTATGATAGTAGAGAAGGGTCCGTGGGCGAGCGGTTAGTGTTGCGGAATTCCATACTCGACGTGTTGCGTTCGAATCACATAACTGACAAATTTGTCGACTGTTGCTATAAATCGCATTTAATAATTGGGGCTCCGCCCAAATCTCGAAATTCAACAGAAAAATGTAACGATAACTGAAAATTCATGTACACCTCCCCACCATGTCATCAACGTGGTGGGTGCTGATTTTGCATTCCCCGGGGTTGATTTTGGGGGAGGTGTGCAAAAAATTTGAAGCTATCAATATAAATTTGTTGATCGTAGAGAGGGGCCCCCTGGTGGTGGTGTAAGTTTGAATTTGTGTACATAATGCTATAAATAGCTTGATCATGTATATTATGCTGTAAATAACTTACTGCTGTAAATAGCTTGAATTTGTGTATATAATGCTATAAATAGCTTGATTATGTGTTGTGCCGTCCGTTAGAATTAAGTATGTATATATAATACTGTAAATAGGATTGTGTGTTGTGCCGTCCGTTAGAAGTAACTATGTATATATCATACTATTAGACCTAAGATTGTGTGTTGTACCGTCCGTTAGAATTAAGTATGTATATATAATACTGTAAATAAGCATGTGTATTGTGCCGTCCATACATTCCTCAAAAATTAGGAATGCAAATATTTTTTTAAACAGATATTTATTATATAATGAATCACGAAAATACTGATGAGATTATTTTTGCAAATCAAAAATTACACCTTCTCCGTTGGTGGGGGTATACAACCTTCTGATCAACTTGATCCTGAAAATAATCATTTGTGATTTTGAAGCGCTACAAGAACGAAAATCTGAAGGAAGATACACACTAGTAGCCGAATGCAGGTTTATTAAATTATTCCAGCATGCAATGACACAATCACTAGCTTGTGTAAGTGATGATAAACAAGTTGAGCAATTCGTTCCACTCGCACACGCGATTGAGAAAATTAGATCAGAGTTGAAACGCGAATGAGAAACAAAAAAGACTGAGTGTGCGTGTAAGACAGTTGAAAAAAAATATGTATGATTGTAAACAATCGAATTCTAAACAATCTAATTGTGAAAGTGAACTTTGTGAAATGAAAGTTGTAACACCGAGTATTAATAGCATATTGTCCCCTTGACTCTGTCAAGGACTTTGTCAAGGGTGTTTACAATATTTTAATTTTTTTGTCGGAAAGTTTTAATTTTAGGACAACCCATAAAGTATTTCCTGTAACTTGGACCGTTTAAGGCAAGAATGCGCGTAATTCAGAATTTGATCCCTATCGCATACAGCTGTAATGACATGTGCTCGTTGCAACTCATTTAACTGTTCCTGCGTTAACAAAAATTTTCATCGCCATAATCATCAATAAGTACATTAACACTAAACTTCTCTGTGTGGTGAAGTGTTAAGATTGTTTTGACGGCACTTTCGAGTTCCGCTTTGTTGTATACAAAAATGCTGGTGTGTTGGTACATTATATAAATACCGCACAAAATAATTAATTTTTTCATTGTTCCATTGGACTGGAATTTCGGGGTTGGTGTTTTTTTTTTTTTTTTTACACCTTGACTTCCTGACTACTGTCAGGATCCCACATATAAATTTATCGACAAAGATTCTCCTCTTAAATCAAGAAGATGTCCGCTCTGGTCAGCAAGTTCCAAATGTATGCGTGACAGCTGCGGATTATGACATCTCAGATAAACCGGATTAACAAGTTCTAACACCATAAAACGTCCAGGTCGAGCTTGAGAAGTAAATGTGTATAGAATATATCCCTGCTGTGCTTGCCTGGATTTTTTCATGATCCAATTGATAGCTGCCGTCGGTCGCATCACACACCAAATTAACTGCGATCGTTGATGTGATATTGACAACACCTGGTGATATATGACGACCACCGCCGTCTGGATTATTATTATGGGTTAGAATACTTGGAGGAGGAGATATTTTTCTCCATACTTCAATGATTTTGGGATAGTATTCATCGATAATGTCGTTGACGTTTATATTCAGCTCGTCGACGTTAAATCCAGGAAGTTTAAACATTTGCAGATCTACCTCAGTGATCGAATATTTGTTCAGGAATAATTGTTTATATGGGTATTTAATGATATCATGAGGCGGATCATATTAATCGCTGGATTCAATCACCGCCTGCATAATACTTTGATGCAGCGTGGCTCAGGTATTCTATTTGCTTGATGATTTCCTCCCTCAGATAATCACTAACGGGGGGATGCTCGTTTATATAGAGGGTGAATGACTGGCGTAGTTTGTCGCTCATTAGTTTGTGCCCGTGATTAATTTCATCGAATAATACTTTGATATTATCTTCGGTATATGACCACATCCTGGAGGTGACATATTCCCATCTCATTTCAACTCCATCAAAAGTGAATTTACCACTAATGTTGGGGTCAGCTTCTATTACTTTCCACAGATGAGAACTCTCATAATAATCTGGAGTGTGTTTCCAATACGCGCTCTTGTCTGAAACATAATCAGATTGTTGAGGGTGCGGTAGTGCTAAAGGTGCTGGTGGTGGCACTTCTGGCCATCCTAACACAGCTTGGATCGACGACTGATACATATCGACGCTGTAGCCAGGCGTTGATATTTTTAACGCGGCAGATAACGTTGGCTTATGAGCCGTGATAGTGACCTTGGATTCTTTTCCTGTGATAGATTTGATTCTGCGCTGGAACTCATCGTTGATCTGTTCGATTTGATAACTACCCGTAGGTATGCCCACAACATTCCAACCTGGTGTTCCTTCAGGTTTATTTTTATACGCAAATATCAGTGAATTATTTGCTTGCAACCCACCGAATGACTTTGCGCTAATATTTGGCCAGCTGTGATACACTCGCAATTGTGCTAGTGCTATTTCTCTGGCTGGAATTGCCGTTGAAAAGCTAACGTCAAACTCAGGCTTGGCTGACTTGCTGATATCATCGTGCTTGTTGGTGGTGTTGTATTAGCGACGACTTGTTCTAGCAATTCTTGCGATATTATTTTTTAAGTCAGGGATCTAAATCCATGTCTTTGTCGGAGTCGGCGGTGTTTTTTCCTTGACTTTGTCGAGGAGTTAGATTCCACTTGCTTCATAGTAAATCTTAATCATTTCTTCGAATTCCTAATCTGATATCACTCCATAGTTGAGACCTGATGATATCAGCGATGATAATTTGGCGTGTGCGCGTGTTGCTGCTGATAGCAACGTTGTATATTGGTGTTATTTATCAGCCGCGCACGTAGATTATGTCAGTAACAACGATACGTCTGAGGTATTTTTTTTTTTTGTTTTGGTTTTGCCGTATGTGCATCAATAACATTTTTCAGTTGGGCATGCCACGAACACGCTTGCTCGTATCTTAAACGTTGAATGTCAATTGGGGTTACCGGTAATTGGTTCATTATGTAGATTGTTAAATTTTAAGTAGGTGGTAGTTTGCCGACGAATTCAATACATTAATAGTACAACACGCCGAAGCCTTTCTCTTCGGGTTCCACCACAAATATTCCCTCGTCGTTTTGATCCAGTGTCACTAACACAGATCCAGAAGATCCACTAACTGGATAACGCCGTGCAATGGTAGTAGATATTGTAAACGTTGTAACGTCGAGTACTGAGAACCTGTACATGCCGGTAACCTCAGCGGTGTGTTTAATGGATTTATTGAGTGGTGTCAATAATGCTGATCCAGACGCTACTGTATATACTACACCATCAATAATCTTCTTGATGTCAGAGAGTTTAATGTCGAGACTGCTGGACTCCCAAAAATTCACTAATGGTTCTATTTGTTTCTACGAAAATTTGCAAACACGGTTACATGATTAGCACATTCAGATCTAAACGTGGTCATTCCATCATTGATTGTCATTAACGAGGTCATCATCGGTATGTTGCTATTGTCGACGTATTTTTTCATTGCAGCGTCATCGTTTGATTCTGGTTCTTTCAAATTAGCGATGCTATTTCCGCCCAAGCTGAGAGAACCAGTCATTGCATAGCCAGTATTATCAACGCATTTACTGATCTCAGTTTTGATCGTGGCGCCATTGTTGTCCACGTTTTGTTTTTTGTTGCCACATCATCGTCTGATTTTGGTTCTCCCACATTAATAATTGTATGTCTGCTCATGTTGAGATCGCCATACATAATATCTCCAATTCTTCTGATGCGTTCTCTCCCATGAGTGTTAGAATTGATTCCTCCGAGTTTTTAATTTTACCGTTTTTAGAAAACACGACTAAGTTATCTTCGGTCGCAACTGGAACACGCAAAAAAATATTTATCAATAGGATATTGCTCGTCTTTAATCGTCCTTACTTATCCTGAAAAACAACAACTTCATTTTGGTCCACATCTGCCAGACGCAAAAGAGCAGCGTGTTCATTCTTGACCTCGTTAAGGTTTGCATATTTGGATAAGTCACCTTGGGGATTGCACTGAGTAAGACTCAGAGCAGATCCTCCGTAAATATCTACCATTGTATATTACAATATGACCTATTTAATGCGTTGGACGACGATGTTGTCTGATGGTATACTCGTGCACATTATGACGCGGTGACCCTGACGATGTTGACACAGCGTCTAGCACAGCGAGTACTTTACGGCCACATATTGGCGGATCAGTTATTGTCTGTGTTGGTAGTGTTGAATATCAGATCGGAGTGCTTTGAAGTCCGTCAATATATTTTAAATTTTTTTTTGGTGGCGCCAACCCATACGAATCAAAATAAACAACTCCACGTGGGTCAGAAGCATATGCAACCCAGTGAGCACCTGGACCAGAACTTCCATTGAGATTAATGATACCGGTTTTAACACTGTTTGGTTGTTTTGGTAATTGATCACGCATAAAAATACCTCTGAAGTTTTTGATGTTTAATTAATTAGCAGCATCAAGTAAATCAAAATTGGACATGGGAAGCATGTTTAACGAAGTGTCCCGGAGAGTCTTAGACCCCGACCGTACCATGGTCTTAGACCCCTTCCATTTTTGAAAGGTCCTTTTTTGGAAGTGTTTATTTCTTGGCATGTTGCTTTCTTTAATGCCATCCCAACGGCAGTTCCAACAGCACCAAGTGCAGCTGCTTTTGCAACAGCTGGGGCTGCAGCGGCTATCAACGCTGGTGGAAATATACTACCTGTCTTGGCAATGTCTTTAATGGCACCCGCAGGAAGATTCAGTCTAACACTAGTCGTTGATCGTTTGGCGTCATCGAAGTGCTTGAGCTGACGTTCTGTCAGTGATAGTTTATTTGGACCTTGCAACGCTGCTGATTTCAGTAATATTTTTATTCCAGAATTCTTTTTTAACGCTGATTGTAGCTTTTTAATCTGACCAGGAGTCAGAGTAACATTAACGTGATGATATGACATTATAATATCATGGGTGATTTAATTACTGATCGTGCAATCGATTACAAGTTTTCATCCACTAACACCTTCAAGCAACATTGTTTGTCTGAGAGTATAAAAGCGATTGCTTTATAACCACCAGCGGGCAGTCGTGCTACACGAGCTCGGAAGTGTATGTCTTTCTGAATAGACCCTGAACAACATCACCGAGTCCATCCCCGTAGATCGCTTTATATATTGGTAATCGCGAAGTTATCACTGACCATTACAGGTCCACGTTGAGTATTGTGTATGATCATCTTATTTTCTTGTCACTGATCTAATTGCATCAATCACTGCGGTAATCATCAACGATTTCATCGATGAGAGACCGATAAACATTAATATCCATGATACCGCCTGTAAATAATCTCTGACAAATAGCAGTTGCTTCATTAAAGATTTCTGGGGAATTATTCCCGGCTCGTCTTCCGCCAATTAAAATTTCTAGTCTGTCAACATCGGCAACGACGTTATTGGAAAATGGAACAATAAGACCACTTCCTTCAGTGGTAACACCACTTCCAGTGGCACCCGGGGCCAAAGTCTGTATCATTCCATTTTTCTTTTTCCTTACTTGTTGTTTCGCATGCTTTTACTTGTTGTTGAGAGTGATTTCCTTTTTTGTTTAGCTTCTTTAAGTTGCAACTCCATTTCTTCTTTTCGTTTCCTTTCTTGTTTTACTTGTTTACTATGCTGATCTAATGCCTGGTTAAAAATGTTAAACTGATTAACATCTACCTCATATCTGATCTGCGGAGTATTAGTAGCGATGCGATATACATCCTTAACCCAATCGGTAGATTTCAGAGTTTTAACATATTCTGGTTTTACATACCTATCTCTATTATAATATCCAAACGCGGCAATATCAATTAATTGGTCTGGGTCGTTGATGGCGACAATACCTTCTGGCGTAAATTTATATATTATCTTCGTTTTAGCTTTTGACGGCGGCTGATCTTCAGGTTGTGGTTGAGGTTGCTGGGGTGGTGATTGAGTTGCTCCAAGACAGCCAACAATATAAACAGGCAATGTCTCAAGAGCTTTTTGTGCTGCTTCAGTTGCTGCAACAATTTTGTGGGTTGGTTCGACAATTGGTTTAAATAACTGTTCTGCACCTTCTGTAAATTCCACCCGAGACTCCTGACGCGCTTGTAGTTGCTGCTTGACAGAATCACTGACGGGGAGATATTTCTTAATTGCCTCTAGTCGCTGTTGAGCTAGTTTATCTGTACGAGATTCGATGTTTAGCGTTATTATTGATATAATAATGATTTAACTACACCACCTAACCGCGTCGACGACCAACAGTGAATGTCCCGGTCAGTAAAACAAACCCTGTGGAGACCTCGGTTTAGCACGACCCGGTTAGAGGTCTCGGTTTAGCGTTATTGACACTTGTGTGACTTTTCGTAGGAAGCTTTATTTTCACAAATAAACCCTCCTAAAAATGGTCTGTTCACTCTCCCCTACTGTTACCGTTATTGACGCTTGTATTTTCATTTTTGTAGGAAGCTTAATTTTTAAAAATGGACTTCTCTAAGAAAATGGTCTGTTCACCCTCCCTGCTGCTCCATTTCTATATATACACCAAAAGGAGAACTCGAAAAAACTCTATATTACAATATACATAAATAGCAAACCATTTGTCACGGCTTAAAGCCTGACGTCAGATCCCACTTTACACAAGCTAGGCCAATCGATGTTCCTGTCAAGTAAATTGTATAAGGTTAGACAGGCAGACAGACAGGTGGACATTACGTATTAGTTACCTCATTCTGGGAATATTACTTTTCACATGGTCTTAGTTCCGTAAGTTCTCTGAGAATCTATAAAATTGTTTGATTATCCTATTTTAATTGTAGAGAATGATAAATAATTTATTTTGACTTAAATGGAAAGGAAGATTACATTTTTGCATGGCCTGCACTTGAGCTTTGAGGCTTAACGGTTGTGAATACGTTAAAAGAGCAGTTGAAAATAAAGGAAAATTAAAGCCTCTGACAGAACAACCCGAGACCGAACATAACAGTTAGTTGAAAAATTAGTTAAAAAAAGATTAAATATGTCGATCAAATGGATTATTTTCATCTTTATAAGATAAAGTGTAAATTATATGGCTTGATCGGGAGTTTAGACTTCAGGGTAAAATTTATTCAGGACGAATAGGACCTAGGGACTACGCACTACAAAAATGATGCAGGTATTTCCACGTCTATTAAACAGGAGTATAAACTTTTTCCCAGCAATTACACAATTTACAGACCATAGATTCCACTGTAGAAAGACACGAGGACATCTACCTATATACTTGTCAAACTCACCGTCTCTGATGATGTTACGCTACACTTAGTTTAAAATTCGCAGTTAGTGACAAACGTAACATCCAAAATATACAAAGGAAAAGTCTTCTTTTAAAGTAGGCAAGTTTCTCACATATCTGAGTTGAGCAATTGATAATTTTCAAATAATTAACTTATTTCTTCTCTTGAGACACATTTTTTGTCTTGCATGAAGAGGGGAGGGGGAAATTGTAATGAAAAGCGTGAGAGGAGGGGGAAATTGTAATGAAAAGCGTGAGAGGAGGGGGAAATT
>JAECUM010037036.1:0-15093 GCA_016617855.1 Megalonaias nervosa
CTCTCTCTCTCTCTCTCTCTCTCTCTCTCTCTCTCTCTCTCTCTCCATTCGTTGACTTAAACTAATACGTTCTGAAAAGCACTAGTAATTGATTCATTGAGACTGCTTATCATCCTATAGAGTACCACTAGCAATTAATGCATTGAGATTGCTTTTCAGCCTGTGGAGTACCACTAGCAATTAATGCACTGAGATTGCTTTTCAGTCTATGGAGTACCACTAGCAGTTAATGCATTGAGGTTACTTTTCAGCCTGTGGAGTACCATTAGCAATTAATGCAATGAGATTGCTTTTCAGCCTGTGGAGCACCACTATCAACTGATGCATTGAGAGTTATACAAGTATTAGCTTTAGACTAGAATATTCTTTAGATTTTTTAAAATTCTTGTTACATCTATGAATAATAGCAGTTTTCATAACTATGCCGCTCAGTCAAAAAAAAAAAAAAAAAAAAAGATACCGTCGCCACCATTTTCAATTATCGCTGTGATGTATACTCATGGAAATTTATTGTCAATATATTCATCTGTGTTATAATTTTGCCCTCCTAAATTAATGTTTCATTATATTTGAGCAGAATGGTTAATTATTATCATGTAGAATGAAATATCCAATCATTTGGTTTTACTTTGTCATAAAATTAATTTCAACAGCAGACATTGTTCTCCAGTATTCAACACTGCTTGCTCCATACTACATTTACGTTTGTAAGAATATAAAGCAATAGCATGTGCCTGCTCCCCAAAATTACAGTCTACAGTGTTATCCCTTCTGGGATACTGTTGACTATTTGTTTTCTATTTTTCCCTTAAAATATACCAAGCAATTTGTGATGGAATTTTTAACTTTTGCTTTAGATCATGTTTAACTGTTTCATATCTCTGTGTGTGCGAGTGTGCGTGTGTGTGTGTGTGTTTGTGTGTGATTTGGATTTTTAACGTAGCTTTAACACTTTTTTCAGTCGCATACAGTGTCTGCAGTGTGGCAGTTTATAGTCATGCCTATCACTGGGGCATCATGCCGCAGACATGTAGCATCATGTCCCACCCAGCCACATTATCCTGACACCAGGCCGACCAGCCCTAACGCTAATCTCTTAATGCTCAGCTCTAAGTGAGACAGTGGCTTGTACCATATTTTATAAGTTTTTTTTATATGACTCGGTCGTGAGTCGAACCCGCGACCTCCCGTATCCGAGGCGGACGCTCTAACCACTTAGGCCACTGGAGCGGTGGTTTCCTATATGTGATATTGTTGTTTGATCTGAGCATCAAGACAGCAATTTTTATGTCTGGATAAAACGTACATCTGTATATACTGATACGACTAAATCTGGTACATTATAGTCTATTAAATGCCTGTAGCATCCTACAACCATACAGAGACTTTCATACTGACCAGAGTAGTTTATGCTGCCAAAATCTCATGTAACACAGTAATCTATATCCTTTAACAGAGTCATCATTGACTAAAATTATAGCGTTGATATATAACTATGTGCAATAACTTGCAAGCATTTGATGTATGGAGTTAACCAATGAATCACAGAAAAAAGTTCTATGTTAGTATGTTTATGTTGGGCTGGGGGTTCAACTGAACTAGTGGGGCCCCGAGTGGCCGAGTGGTCTAAAGCACTCCCGTTACGGATCACTGCCATCTCACCTCTGTCTGCGTGGGTTCGAGTCTAGAATTCGGCGAATGTGGATATGTGAGAAAGCTTGCCAGCAGCTTCTCGTGGGCCGGTGGTTCTTTCCGGGGATTTCCCGGTTTCTTCCTCCACCATTAATACTGGCCGCCATGTATAGCCTATCGTGTGCTGAAAAATGGCGTTAAGCCCCATAACGACAACAACAACAACATCAACTGAACTAGATTTAACTACGATAAAGTATTGGCAAAGTCAATTCAAAATACATGTGTCGAACTGTCATCGGCTATTTTTCATGTATAAACTTTATTTTTCCTGTGCAAACAGACTAGCTTGGATATAAATTTTCCACACATGCTTGCGGCTCTTTGTTGATTTGTTTTGCAAATATGTTAATTTCCTCCACTCTAATACTATTTATTTTTGTTGATGTCATGAAAGCATTAGACCTAGTATTGTGGAATTTTTTTTCTCCACTTTTTTTTCTCTGTTTTTATTTGTTGCAGTCCTCGGGTATCACATGATCCAAGTTTACCACGTGTTTCCCCGCAAAGAGCCCCTGAAAATATCCTGTTGTACACATTATTTCAGTGGTGTTTCAATAGATCAATTGCTTTGTCATACACGAAGACAAAACGATCAGTTTATTGTATTTCAGGCTCGCACTCTAACGGATTTTACGCGTACACAAAAGGAGTTTATATTTATTAGTTGGAAATTGCCATGATATAGAATTTCTGAACGTTTCAATCTTGTTTCTTTCACATGCGTACACGAGGCTCAACATAAATCAGATTTAGACAAATTTACTCTACACTAAATTCTGTACTTTCTATACCATATTCTGCAATGCAACACTTTTTTGTACAAATTATACAATGGCGAAATCTGTCATTATTGTTTACTACTCTCCTCTCTCTCTCTCTCTCCATCTTTCTTGTGTGTGTGTGTGTGTCGGTACATCAGTGAGTAAAACAATCATTCACTGAAACTAACATGTTTGGAAAAGCGTTAGCTAAAATTGCCAATATACTGAAACATCTTTAGTCGGAAAGAATCTCAGTTCTTGTATTTACAGTGCTGTACCATCTCTTTCGAGAAATTCTCAATTATCGATTTAAAAGAAAAAATACCAGAGGTCGAAACTTGTTTTAAACTTTTCTCCTATATTTCTTCATATTTGCTTTTTGGACTTTTGTTGTTGTTTAACGTAAAAGCACACGTGTCGGGGTCCAGCTAAAAGTTATAGTATCAACATTTTATGGTTAACGTGTTGACCAATGGCTGCAAGTTCTTGAAACCTTGAATAAACACTTGCAATACAATGGATTAAAAATGTTAATAGATAGAGTAAGTAAAGTAATACGGTTTCATATAATTATATGTAAATATGTAATATTCATGCAAACGATGTAAAAGAAAAAGAAAGAGATAGAAACAGAAAAGAATGTCATTTTTACTCTATTTTAAATAACTTGCTATCGGTGTCGACGATGTGTATTTCAATGTGATTATCGTTTAATCTGATATGTAAAGTAGAATATTTTATGATTCATTGCAGGATATCTTTTTAACGTTTGAAATCAACCAATCAACGTTTATTTTCCTGTATGTTGTTGGGACGATCTGAACTATGTTTGAACTACATTTGACAACGATAAAGTATTGGCAAAGCCCGTTAGTCCATTCAAAAAACATGTGTCGAACTGCGATCAGATACTTATCATGTTTGAAATTTATTTTTCCTGTGCATATACACTAGTTTAAATTTTCCACATGTACATGCGTTTTTTATTTGTCTTTCTAATATGTTAATTTCCTCTACTCTAGTACTATTTATTTTTGTTGATTTCATAAAATCATTAGAACTTGTATTGTGGATTTTTTTTTCTCTCCACCTTTTTCTGGTTTTATTTGTTGCAGTCGTCGGGTATCACATGGTCCACGTTTACCGCATGTTTCCCTACTAGGAGCCCCTGAAAACATCCTGTTGTACACATTATTTCCAGGGTGCTTCAATATGACAATTGCTTGAACGACAATGACCAGTTTATTGTACTTCAGGCTCTCACTATGGCGGATCTTCCGCGTACACGAAACATCGCTTATTTTTATTAATCGGACATTGCCATGATAAAGAATTACAAGTCAAGTCTTCTCACATGCGCAAACGAGGCTGAGATCTCAACATATATCAGATTTAGAAATATTTACTCTGCAGTATAATGTGTGTTTTGTACAACAAAAACATGGCGAAATATGTCATTATTGTTTATTAATATCCTCTCTTTCTCTCCATCTTTTTTGTATGAGTATGTGTTTGTGTATCATTGAGTAAAACATTCGTTCGCTAAAACTAACAAGTTGATAATATGCGAAAACATTTTTGCCCGAAAAGAATCTCAGTTCTTGTATTTCACAGTCCTGTACCATCTCTTTGGAGAATTTACCGATGATGGATTAAAAAGATACCAGAGAGGGTAACCTTATTGTGTACAAAATGCAACTGTCTGTATCGTCATAGGAACCTTTAAAAATAAATGTAAAATTCAAATGTCTAGAAAAATATTCTACTTTATAACGCATAGTTAAGCTTTCCACCGATTCACAAAAGACACCTAGGTATTAAAAACATGACAGTTCTATCAGGTCGAGCCTGTTTTATTTTTGGCATATTTTTCTTCATATTTGCTTTCTGGGCTTTTTGTCGTTTTTTAATACAAAGCTCACGTGTCGGGATCCAGCTAAAAGGAAAGACAAATACTGACAGTTATAATTTAAACATTTTATGGTTAACGTGTTGACAATTGGCTACAAGTTCTTGAAACTTTGAATAAACGCTTACAATACAATGGATTAAAATTTTAATAGAGTAAGTAAAGTACATGGTTTCATGTAATTATGTATATATGTCACGTTTCGCAGTCCAGGTATCAGGAAATGTATAAAAGTTGGATATATTATGACCGCGTTTGATGTGTAAACATAGCCGAAAATAGTGTTAACTGAGTATGCAAGTCGCCAGCCACCCAGATCATAGAATAGCCGCCAGTCAAAGGGCCTGTCGTCCTCACACCCAGACGTTAAACCATGGGTCCAGGGATCAAAGGGAAGCCCGCAGGGTGTACGGAGCGTGTTCTCACCCGCCACGTAGACAGACAAGCGAGAAGACATTGTCAGTAAGTTTGATTGGGACCGTCAACAGCGACATCCAATTGGAATTAAGATAGAGGGTGGGAGTAAACCTTAGATCGAAATTTTAGCTTAAACGTGCAGTAAATTTATCAGTATACCTGGGCAGATTATGGGAAGTAGATCTAGCGGGTTTAAGCGAAAGGATACTCCGAGAGAAGCCACTCGTAATTTGGCGGGAATCTTAGGACCAGAATTGTAAGACAAGGAAAAGCTTCGACAAGGTCAGTGGGCTATTTGCTCGATTTTTGCAAAACATTACGGCGTCATAATTGTAAGTATTTGTAGCATGTATACTTAATTACTGGGATTGTTTTAGTGTGTAGAATTACCTTGTAGTGTTTCATGTATAAGCGTATTTGAGACATGAATTTGAGTTTACGTAGAGAATTATGTAGATTGCTAGTCCGTCAGAATTAATATTGTAATTCGCTGGTAGGTTACTTCGTAGTAACCAGTACCTTTAGTAATGCGTTATGTTAGAGTTTACGCATGTTTGAATTGGAGTTTAGGAAAATGATTGATTTATGTACGATTAGTTACGATAGATGTGTGAATATATCAGAGCATGGATATTTGAAAATTGTATATTTGGTATGAGTTGTGATGTAAAGATATGCGTCTGATTGTTGTTTATTGGTTGGTGTAATGGAATTATGAGGATGTACTGATGTGAAGCAATTTATTGTTGTATGTATAAGAGTAATTAATACCATGCTTCCATCAGGTTGTGTTATTATGTAGTGTTTTACCATAGAAGAATGTATGCGTATTTCGGTGTGAATGAATGCGTGGCCGGTGAAATTTAATAGCCTTATCTGATGATAGGCTGTGTGTAGTGTGAGATGTGAGCGCTGAGGAAAATATTGTACCATCCTTGTGTTTTCACAGGAAGCTTTCGGTGGACAGAACTTCCGGTTTAAGTTCAGTAGTCCCGAGTCTCTAAGAGGGAGACGGAAGTGAGACTGACAGTGCAGTCGGAGTCGACAACGTGCAGTCGACATAGAAAGAGGGATAGAAGGGGAGGAGGAAATAGAGAGGAGGAGGAGAAGGAACTTGGAGGGAGTCAGGGAGGACGAGAGGGAATTAGGAGATAGAGAAGAATACACAGATGAGTAGTACACAAGGACAGGTGGAAATCTCTCACACTACGAATCAAATGATGCGATAGGCTAGAAAAGGGTCGAGCGGAAGAATTGTATTTGGGAAATTTGAACTATTGATCTTTTAACTGTTATTAAATTGTCATTATTGAACTTCACCCTTTTTGTATCTTTATTCATTTAACCGTCGGCATTGCTGACTGGGGGCTCGGAGCTGTATATCTAACTGTCACTAAATCAACTTCCAACCAAAATCGAGCCTGGGTGGGACTTCTACAATAATTTAAATAAATATTGGAGGCACCCCACCCCCAATCCCCACAACCAAAACCTCACAGTGGCGGCTTCGTCCGGGATCTGAATTAGACATAAGTATTATTTATTAGGAAGTAGTAGTGAACAGTTGTGAGATATTTTCCATCCTGTGTATTTTGAATTTTTTTTTATTTGAAATTGTGTATGTTATATTTTGATATTTGCATGTGTGGTAGATTTCATTTACTTGCAGTAATTGTGAAGCAAATATCGAGCAAAATATCTTACCTGAGCGAAGTTAGTCGTTGTCAACAGGTGAGTATTGGGTTGGGCACTTGTAACATCAGTCATTTGTTTAGTGAGTCGAGACAAGGTATCACTTACTGTTAGTAGTATCATAAAATGGCTATGGAAAGACAGGTAATTAAAGAGTATCGCGCCATGGGAAAGGAAGATCTGGGTTACGAGGGAGATCGCCTGGCAACATTCATCGAGGAGAGACTCAAAGAATGGAAGGCCGAAAAAGCAGCCGAAAGGGAGCTGGCCAAGATATCAGCGGACAGAGAGAAAGAGCTGGAGCTGGCCAGGATAGCAGCGACAGAGAGACCCAAAAGAGCTGGAGCTGGCCAGGATAGCAGCGACCGCGAAAGAAAGAGAGCTGGCCCACGCTCTCGAAATGGAAAAATTAAGGGTAGAAGCTAGGACCGCCGATAGGGACGACTCCAGTACGAGTTCTGGAGGAAGCGTACGACCGATTGTCGACCACCGAATGGTACAGATAAGTATGCCGCGTTTCAACGACAAGGAAGAGTCCATTGACGACTTCCTTGTGCAATTCGAGAAACTCGCGTGCGTTCACAAAATTCCCGAGCAACATTGGGCGATTAACGTCTCAGCCTTTTTGCAGGGTGCCGCTCGCGAAGTTTACCATAACTTAGCCGCAGAAGATGCTGACGACTACAACGCACTCAAAAAGGCCCTTCTTTGCCATTATCGGCTTACCGCCGAAACGTACCGTAAACTTTTTCGGGACTCGACGAAAAAGGCAACGGAAACCCACTCTCAATTCCACACCCGTGTTCGAGGGTTATTCGAGAAGTGGATGAAGATGGCAGAAGTCGAACGATCGTACGACGGGTTACGCGAGGTTATACTCAAGGAGCATGTCCTGAGTACTTACCGTCGCGAGTTGACAGTATTCCTAGCGGAAAGAGAGCACAGGACTCTCGAAGAGATCGCTAGCATGGCGGAGAGGTACGAGCAGGCACACTCGAAGAGTGGAGGTTCCGGGGGTACTGACCGACCCCGACCCACTGAGTCGCGCCGGGTGGTTGAGGGAGAGCCGGCTGTCCGTAACCGTCAGGGCGACGGGAAGGTCGGAGGGGGATCCACAGGTAAGGATGCCACCCATAGACCTGGACAGGCCTCAACCACGGGCCTTGCAGGACGGCGAGGGCCGCCGACGTGCTACAACTGCAAGCGCTCGGGGCATTTTGCACGGGACTGTCCCAAGGGCAGGCAGACCCAGGTGAATGCCGTCGCTCGAAAGAAGTGCGAGACGGAGGCAAGCTGTAAACCAGCAAACCTCGCGTCTGCAACTGTCAACGGAGAAGGTGCCACTCTCTTGTACGACACGGGGTGTAGCGTTCCGGCCCTTGTCGACAAGAAATACGTGAAGCCTGAGGACTACACGGGGGAGGTAATTGAGGTTCAGTACGCGAACAGCGCGCGTGACTCGTTGCCAGTGGCTGTCATTGACCTCGATTCACCGTACGTGAAGGGGAAAATTGAAGCTGCGTGCTTGGATGGGCTCTCACATGACGTCATACTGGGATGCCGTTATGTGTTGCCACAACCGAACCCCAAAACCTGCACACCGAAACCGGTGAGTGCGGTAGAAACCAGGTCCCAGAGTCGACAAACAAAACCGAAGCCGATGGAAGTTACGTCAACACCGGTCAGTAACGTACTTCCGGCCGAGTTGAGAAAGCTTCAGCAGGATGACGCAACTCTGGCGCAGGTGCATAAGCACGCTGCAGAAGGAACGGAGAAAGAAACTCCGAATGGCGCGGTGAAGTTCGTGTACAAGAAGGGGATCTTGTATCGCCACGCCAGGAAAGGCAACGAACTCTTTAAGCAAGTCGTCGTGCCAAAGGAGAAGCGAGGTGAAGTGTTAAAACTCGCGCATGAAAGTCTCATGGGAGGACACATGGGAATTGCCAAGACGTGTGATCGTCTTGTCAAGGAATTCTACTGGCCAGGGGTCCAGGGAGATGTTAAGAGGTTCTGTCTCTCCTGTGACAAGTGTCAGAGAATGGCACCGAAAACGGATCACCGACCCGTCCCCTTGGGGATTACACCCATTATCGATGAGCCATTTCGACGCGTCGCGATGGATCTGATCGGACCGATAAAACCCGCGTCGTCGCAAGGAAATCGGTATATTTTAACGGTCGTAGATTACGCTACACGCTATCCGGAGGCTGTTGTGTTGCGTAATATTGATTCGGAAACGGTCGCTGAAGCGTTGCTTGGAATTTGGTCAAGAGTCGGAGTGCCTGACGAGATCCTGACCGATCAAGGGACCCAATTTATGAGTCGCGTGATGGGTGAGGTGAACCGACTGATGTCGATTAAGCACCTCACGACTACACCGTATCACCCTCAATGTAACGGACTGGTCGAGCGGTTTAACGGGACTCTGAAAAACACGCTTAAGAAGCTGTGTGAAGGCCGTCCCAAAGACTGGGGTCGGTATATTCCTGCCATGCTGTTCGCATATCGGGAAGTACCACAAGCGAGTTTAGGGTTTTCTCCCTTTGAACTCCTGTACGGGAGGACCGTACGTGGTCCCATCGCCGTACTGAGACAGCTGTGGACGGACGAACACGCTGTCGAAGAGGTACGTACCACCTACCAGTACGTCGCGGATTTGCGAAACAAACTGGAAGAAGTTTGTACCCTCGCACAGGGGAACCTCAAGCGAGCGAAGTCGCGTCAGGCGAAGTACTACAACAAGCGCGCGAAACCACGCCAGTATGAAGTAGGGGACAAGGTGTTGTTGCTGTTGCCCCAAGAACACAACAAGCTGAAAGTTTCTTGGAGGGGACCGTACGTCGTAACCGAGAAGGTTGGGGGTCAAACCTATCGGATACGGCTACCGACTAAGGAAAAGCTGTACCATGCTAATCTCCTTAAGAAATACCGAGAAAGAGAGACTGCCAGCGATTTTGTCGTCGCCACGATCGTCATCGAAGACGCCGAAGGCGATACGGAAGGGGCGAACACTGTCCCGAGCTGTTCATTAACGAGGGCTGAGACGCCCTCGGACGTGGAGTGTGACCCCATGTTGACTATGGAGCAGCGGGAAGAGGTCGAGACGTTGCTGGCAGGGTTTTCCGATGTGCTTACGGAAATACCCGGGAGAACGTCACTTGTCGAGTTCGGGTTGAAGCTGGTGGACGACCGGCCAGTCCAGCGGAAACCCTACCCTTTGCCCCACGCGAAACGGCAAGTGGTAAGAGAAGAGATCGAGCAGATGATTGCTCTGGGGGTAATCGAACCCGCCGATTCTCCGTACAGCTCTCCTGTAGTCTTAGTGCAGAAGAAGGATGGCACCCATCGCTTTTGCGTTGATTACCGGAAGCTGAATCAGGTGACGGAATTTCAAGTCGAAATGCTACCTGACCCCGAACATATTTTCGCTTCTGTCTCGAAAGCGAAATATTTTTCGAAGTTGGATTTGTCAAAGGGCTATTGGCAAATTCCGGTAAGGGAAGAGGATAGGGCAAAGCTCGCCTTTGCTACTCCCGACGGGACATACCAATGGTTAGTCATGCCGTTCGGTGTCCAGAATGCGCCCAGCGTCTTCACTAGAATGATGCGTAAGTTGTTGGAACCCTTGCGCGATAGGGGTGTTCACAACTTCATGGATGATCTCTTGCTAGCCACGGAGACATGGGGTGAACACCTAATTCTACTAGCAGACGTTCTGGAACGGCTACGTCAAGCGGGGTTGACTGCTCGCCCTTCTAAATGCCACCTGGGGTTCCGGACGTTGGACTATTTGGGACACACCCTGAGTCAAGGCACGCTGTCCCCAGAGAGGTCGAAGGTGGAGCAGCTGGGAAACGCTGTACGCCCCACCACGAAAACTGAGGTGAGGTCATTCCTGGGATTGGCCGGGTATTACTGGAGGTATGTGGCCAATTTCAGTGCAATTGCGGGACCGTTGTCTGACCTGACCAGGAAACGGGCCCCGAGTAAAGTTATTTGGACGGATGCGTGTGAGCAAACTTTCCTAACGCTGAAGGATAGGCTGACATCCGACGCTGTTGTCCGTCTACCGGATCTGTCCAAAGACTTCGTGCTGCGCACTGACGCGTGTGACACCGGCCTAGGAGCAGTACTACTGCAAGAGCACGAGGGGACTCTTTTCCCAGTCGCGTACGGCAGCCGGAAGCTGTCTGCTGCCGAGAAGAACTACTCCGTATCGGAGAGGGAATGCCTCGGAATCGTGTTCGGAATATCACGGTTCGAGGGTACTTATACGGGCGGAAGTTCATATTGGAGACCGACCACCAACCCCTCGCCTATCTCGCACAGGCGAAATTGTCCAATGGACGCTTGATGCGTTGGTCGCTGTTCTTACAACAGTATCAGATGCGGATAAGATACGTGAAAGGAACCGAGAATGTAGGCGCCGATTTCATGAGCCGAAGCGCTGAAATGACATAGATCGCGCAGTAAATAACCGTATGTTGTGCGTGCATTCGTGTCCGTAGTCAGCGTGTAGCGTCGTTAGTATTTTGTTCTGTTGTTGCGCGTAGTAATGCACATTTGCATTTGGAGCAATTATGGGAGAATAAAATCCCGATTTTATTCTCAAGCGTGGGGGGGTGTCACGTTTCGCAGTCCAGGTATCAGGAAATGTATAAAAGTTGGATATATTATGACCGCGTTTGATGTGTAAACATAGCCGAAAATAGTGTTAATTGAGTATGCAAGTCGCCAGCCACCCAGATCATAGAATAGCCGCCAGTCAAAGGGCCTGTCGTCCTCACACCCAGACGTTAAACCATGGGTCCAGGGATCAAAGGGAAGCCCGCAGGGTGTACGGGGCGTGTTCTCACCCGCCACGTAGACAGACAAGCGAGAAGACATTGTCAGTAAGTTTGATTGGGACTGTCAACAGCGACATCCAATTGGAATTAAGATAGAGGGTGGGAGTAAACCTTAGATCGAAATTTTAGCTTAAACGTGCAGTAAATTTATCAGTATACCTGGGCAGATTATGGGAAGTAGATCTAGCGGGTTTAAGCGAAAGGATACTCCGAGAGAAGCCACTCGTAATTTGGCGGGAATCTTAGGACCAGAATTGTAAGACAAGGAAAAGCTTCGACAAGGTCAGTGGGCTATTTGCTCGATTTTTGCAAAACATTACGGCGTCATAATTGTAAGTATTTGTAGCATGTATACTTAATTACTGGGATTGTTTTAGTATGTAGAATTACCTTGTAGTGTTTCATGTATAAGCGTATTTGAGACATGAATTTGAGTTTACGTAGAGAATTATGTAGATTGCTAGTCCGTCAGAATTAATATTGTAATTCGCTGGTAGGTTACTTCGTAGTAACCAGTACCTTTAGTAATGCGTTATGTTAGAGTTTACGCATGTTTGAATTGGAGTTTAGGAAAATGATTGATTTATGTACGATTAGTTACGATAGATGTGTGAATATATCAGAGCATGGATATTTGAAAATTGTATATTTGGTATGAGTTGTGATGTAAAGATATGCGTCTGATTGTTGTTTATTGGTTGGTGTAATGGAATTATGAGGATGTACTGATGTGAAGCAATTTATTGTTGTATGTATAAGAGTAATTAATACCATGCTTCCATCAGGTTGTGTTATTATGTAGTGTTTTACCATAGAAGAATGTATGCGTATTTCGGTGTGAATGAATGCGTGGCCGGTGAAATTTAATAGCCTTATCTGATGATAGGCTGTGTGTAGTGTGAGATGTGAGCGCTGAGGAAAATATTGTACCATCCTTGTGTTTTCACAGGAAGCTTTTCGGGGACAGAACTTCCGGTTTAAGTTCAGTAGTCCCGAGTCTCTAAGAGGGAGACGGAAGTGAGACTGACAGTGCAGTCGGAGTCGACAACGTGCAGTCGACATAGAAAGAGGGATAGAAGGGGAGGAGGAAATAGAGAGGAGGAGGAGAAGGAACTTGGAGGGAGTCAGGGAGGACGAGAGGGAATTAGGAGATAGAGAAGAATACACAGATGAGTAGTACAGAAGGACAGGTGGAAATCTCTCACACTACGAATCAAATGATGCGATAGGCTAGAAAAGGGTCGAGCGGAAGAATTGTATTTGGGAAATTTGAACTATTGATCTTTTAACTGTTATTAAATTGTCATTATTGAACTTCACCCTTTTTGTATCTTTATTCATTTAACCGTCGGCATTGCTGACTGGGGGCTCGGAGCTGTATATCTAACTGTCACTAAATCAACTTCCAACCAAAATCGAGCCTGGGTGGGACTTCTACAATAATTTAAATAAATATTGGAGGCACCCCACGCCCAATCCCCCACAACCAAAACCTCACAATATATATGCAATATCCATGCAAACGATGTAAAAGAAAAAGAAAGAGAGATTGATAGAAAGAGTAAGGAATTGAATGAATGAAAAACGTAAATGGGTGAACCGTGGCAGACACTGAACAAGAGTGCATACATACAAACGAAAACACAGCTTTATATATGGGTTGGAACAAAGAAATTGGTGTCATTGTTGATAAATATGACAGCAATGAACTGAGAATAAAAATTTATCTTTGAATACTCTTTATTTATATGAATCAACGTTCACCAATGTAACTTCTTTTTATTAATTCAATACCTTGTGGATAAATTAGGTGCTTACCGCTATCTTCTTAGATCCTTTCAACAATGAAAACTCTTTGGTAGGAAAGTTTTTGTCACTTGCATGTGTAATCTACAAATAGATTGGTCAGTTAATCATTGTTCCCACTCAACGTACTTTATTTTCTCTCTGTTTCGTTAAATTTGTTCGCGTTCTAATCATTGATTGATGTTTGTGGATGTAACTGGACTTTCAGAATATAATACATATTTCAAACACTGCTACTTATCTGTCGCCTTCGAAGAACTTTCTTAGCTCTATATCGAAAAGCATAAAATCTTTGAGAAAAAAATTGTTATGTTTAATAAACTGTCTTTGAGCGTTATCAATAAGCCGGCGGATAAATAAAATGGGATAATTTCTATGGTGTAATTTGTAGCCTCTCTTTAAGGGATGAATAATTCTAGATTTTTGTTATATTTTACTATTTCAAATGGTTTAATCTGTTGCATCCTATTTTTACATTCTGAATCATTATATGTGTTCCTTAAACCTACATTTGGTCTCAATAACTGTTATCGTTGTTTCTGTTGAATCATCGTTGAATGGCCTTGTTGAATGACCTTGTTGAAAATAACGAGATTTTCAGATTCTTTTGTTATCTTAGCCGAAAACATTTTTTGTATTTGTTTAATCAAAATGCGTAATGTATACTTTTTCTGTTATCGTACTGTTTTAAGTAACTTGTTATCGGTGTCGATGATGTTTATTTCAATGTGATAATCATTTAATCTGATATATAAAGTAGAATTTTTTACGACTCATTGCAGGATATCTTTTTAACGTTTAAAATCAACCAGTCAACGTTCATTATGTTCTCTAAACACAAAAATGTAGATTATTATTGTGTTTGCTAGGCTTTTAAATCCAAGCCTTCTTATATCCACGTATGAATGGAATGTGAAAGATTCCTGCTCGCTAAAACTGTTAAGGTGATCTTATTTAATTTAATTGTTGTTTCTAAGGGCGGGGTATTCTGAAGGAACATCGTATTCTACTTAAGTGGTTGTTGTTTTACAAAGTAACTACTCGTTACAACTGTCAATGATGATGTTTATTATTAGCTTTTTTATCACCCACAATACTGTTTGGGGTAGAAAGTGGATCCTCTAAAATTTTCATACTCGAAACTAATCACTAAGTAAAAAAATACTTACAGGCGGAGATTCGATATGTAGTGCGCTATTATTTTCTTGTCTTCTTTATGAAGATTCACTTCATTCGATGCGGTGAATGACTGTACTGGTATACACACCACGATTCTGAGAGAAAATTTTAGTTTCCATGCTTAAATTAATTTCTATGAGTCTGTTTAATTTTGTAAAGAAGGTTTTCACAGTCCAGAACATTGTCTAAGTGTAAAATATGGCCAGTACAAGCAAAGAAGGTCTTAAACTTGATCACAACAAAGGACAAAGACCGAATTTACACCTGGTCCAAATGCAGGATCACATCGGAATACCCGGATGTAAAAACTGTTCTAATAGCTACCAAAACGTCAGGGTGTACACACAAACACACGCGCGCGCACACCTTCCCCTCATTGCCTCTATTATTTTATTACTTTTAGTTTTAGCAATTATCATCTTTACAATTCTTAGTCCACAGCCCATCCTTTCACTATATAACATCTGTGCTCCTTTGGCATTTCAAGTAAAATCTATGTTAGATGATCTAAACTATCCTTATTATGGTACAGTCAGTTTTATTTTTGATACCGGTAAGTAAAAGAACAGAGTGTTTCATCAGTGTCAGTAAATTTTGATATCTTCTGTAAAGTCATCAAATAAGGCAGAATATTATTCATTGCGTAAAGAATATTTGTCATTTGGAAAATACATGGATTTGATAAATGAATCTCGTTTCAGAATTGTACTAACAATATTTAGCAAGGTGAACTCTGCAATTTAATTTAGTACATATTTTAACGTAATTCTAACCTTTCTCAGCTGAG
>JAECUM010037037.1:0-62216 GCA_016617855.1 Megalonaias nervosa
TGACAACAAAAGTTAGGAAGAGATTTTTTTAAAAAGGTTTAACCTGTATATTATTTGTTTCATTTTAAAATCATGATTGTAAATTGGAAAAGGGACATTTTTTGTAAATACATTACATCGCTTTAAGATAGTGGGTTGCACGTTTAATTTGGTTATGTTGACTTTTGACCTCGGAAGGCGTAAAAGGAACCTTGTTGACGAATTTGATGGAATTTATGTTTAGGTTATTGGTTTTCTCCTTATAAATTCTGGTTACTTGATTTATGATTGGTTGGTTGTCAGAGGACCTAATCTTGTTGAAGACATGGAATGCTCTGGAAATGAACTTCTGACTCTCATCCTGCTCTGTAATTATGACTTAGCTGTTATAGAAGGTAGGGAGTAAGAGAATTAAGAATTCCTATATAAAACTTCTGAAGTTGAGACAGTCATCTGGAAGTGCTCAATTACTGTTTGGAAGAATCTGTCTATTTCAAATATTCATTGGCATTACAAGTTACGCATGCACGTTAGGACTAAATAACTATTTTGGAATTATTGTGAATTCATTTCAAGACATTTTGAATGATATCATTGAGATACGTCAGGACATTTATCATATCAACACTATTCGAAGCTATTGGCACATCAGCACAATATTGGATATTATTCGGAACACCACTGGAACTCATTTGGATTACTCAATACCTTTGGACCTGTGCTATAACTTTCAGGATTATTTGGGATTTAATTCATAATACTGAAAGTCATTTTAAAATTTCGCTTTTGTATTCCAGGAAAATCAATTATTAAAATATGCACGTTTAAAAATAGCATAATCAAGCTTGGCAAGTCGTATTAGTTTGTAAAAAGATTGGTTACTCGATTATGCAAAACACTGATAAGTATTCATACATCTTTCACAGATCAAAACAGTAGAATCCTGTAAAAAAGCTTCAGTAAAGATGTCTTCATTCCGGAGAATAATGGGCAACGCTAGATATAAACATAAGGTGTCTACCTAAGATTCATGCTTAATATCAGTTTCTTTTAACAAATGGATGGACGTTTTTAACACAAATTTCAGTCAAGAAAGTGAACATGATCTATTGCAATAAACACAATATAAAGGTTTGTTTTATATGTTTAATTTAAATGTTTATTTCTTACTTTAAAAAAGAGTTTTATTTCAATACATACCATTGTAATGCAATATTGTTTACCGGACTTCACTTTATCCAAAATTGAGTTCATTTCTGCTTCACCTGATTGACTGTTTAATTTTTTTATTACATTTATGTCAGCATCTAATACATATCTAAATTATTCTCTATGTGTATCAGCTTAATATCAGGATTATTACTCAGGTAAACAAGAAGGCGTAAATATGTTGATTTGGGTCAGGGTTTTGGAGATTCCTAAGTGAATTTTACAAGTTATGTGTTGTCAGTAAACAAGGCTCATTAGATCAGTCTTTTATGTAACTTATTTTAAGAGCAAACACTCGTAACAGGTTATTTTCAAAGATCAGTTTGCCAATACCACATTCATTGACATAAATATTGAATAGAGTCTATTCTAAGTGCTGCAGAGGAAAGCGAGGCCACAGGTGAACGGAAAATATGTCGAAACATTGACTTTCTACCATCTGAGTTGTAATACATGAGACTGAAAGAACATGCATGGGTTCCTCAGTTGAAGGTCTCACGGTACTAGTTTAGTTCCCATAGTAAACTTATACAAATACGATGATTTTAAGATTTCAATAGTTTTAAATTTCTGAATGCTCATGATTAAACTAATATTTATCAGTATATCTGTTCCTTGATATCAGCTTCTGTGTAAAAAAAGCTATATGATCGGTGGCATTATCTGGATCAACTTTTGTTTCAAACATATGCTTTCAATACCTCATCAAAGAGTTAGGTTATAATCTCAGCAGTGAGTTTTCCAAATTTAAGTCTATAAAAGGTCTAACATTTAATCAATATAACAACGTCTCACTTTTAAATTTCCAACTGGGGTAAGCATTCCCAAAGGTTTTAAATGAAATCTTACTTCTATTATCAACCAATCCTGGTCAGCCAAACCCACAGTACTATGTTTAATCTTCAACCATTTCTGGAGTGGTTCCCATTCCTCCGTATCATTAGTATAGCAAGTCCAATATCCACCTTTAATTTACTTCACAAACCTATGAATAGTATTAGACTGCATAAGTAAATAGTGCTCATAGTTCAGCTAGTCAGCGATTATAATAATGAATATAAAATTATATTGCAATTTCATGCACACCGTGAATAGGATCGCCACGTATCAGTATTTGAGCATCATTATAGTGTTACGTATCGGCTCGTTCAAAGTAACACAAAGAAAGAGTGAAGACAACAAGCTTTGTAAATTTTAACAAAATTAATTTATTTCCCTAGAAAACACGGTGAAAAGGTAAATATATGAAGCAAGACTTACGATTTACGAAGAAGATCCAAAAATTTGTTCTAAATTTGTGAAAACACATAAGTCCTGTGAACAAACAGTTCTAATTTGATATAGTCTGAATCATAGTTCCGTTCCAAGATGGCGGATGATGACGTCAGACGAAGGCTAACACACAATGTCCAGCATTTTCACTGTAAAGCACAATTTGTATTGTTCTGTTCCGATTTAGAAGTAATTTCATCAAATGTCTTTGTCCAAAGCCAGTAGTGTTGTTCTCCAGGGAAAATAATTATCTAGAAAGTAGATAAAGTACAGCTACCACCACTAACAATTCACATGTTGATTTACATACGTACGAACGAACAACTCTTTCCCGCACAGGAATACCTTTTCCTTAAGGTATTAGAAACTTTACAAGATGTTATGATGTGACTCTCAACTATGACTGACCACGACTATGACTACGACTAAACTTTTCAGGTAACTGAGCATTTAAAACAAGCTAATGCGTCATTACATGTGCACACGCATGAAGGACACGTGTGATTTCGCAATCCATCTGGACATTACAAAAGCGTAAATAAGTAATAACGTGGTCACAGCCAATCATTTACATAGCTCTTTCTCACTGTTTACTTGATACGAAAAAACCGTCATGCAAAAATCGTGCTTACACGAGTCACATTTACGTTTTAAATAAATACAATGTTTCTAACATACTATTATACCCATGCAACCATAATCATCACAATAATAATAACTACATTTAATGATGTAAAAATAAAATAAAAATGAAACAAAGAGTTAGAAGAATTTAAATTTTAACACAAATGTAATTTAACTACAGGGTCGTAACACTTTCCCCCATAAAGAAAAAAGATTTATGTAATAAAGCTTTCTTTTTTACCAGATGTAAATCATACATGAGGTAAAAAAAAAAAAAACATTTACATAAGAAGAACTCTTATGAATCTACACAAAGGTGTATATGAAAATGACATTTCTATACACGGGAAAGTGCGTCTGCGTTTAAATTATCTTTTCCTTGAATGTGCCTGATGTCAAGATTGTACTCTTGCAAAAATAAACTCCATCTCAATAGTCTTTGATTCTTATTTTTCATTCTGCTGATGAAAGTAAGGGGGTTGTGATCACTAAACACAACAACCGGAGAAGGAGCTGAGCTGACATAAACTTCAAAATGCTGTAATGCTAGCATTAAAGCCAAGCATTCCTTCTCGATTGTTGAGTAGTTTCTTTGGTGTTTATTTAATTTCTTAGAGAAGTAACACACTGGGTGTTCTAACACCATTTTTGTCATCTTGAAGCAAAACTGCTCCAACCCCAACATCACTTGCATCCACAGATAGTTTGAATGGTTGACTGAAATCTGGAGCTGTTAAAACTGGTGCACTTTTAAGTATGGCCTTTAATCTATCGAAAGCCTCTTGACATTTTCAGTCCAAAGAAACTTGTTTTTCTTTCTCAACAAGTTTGTCAGAGGTTCAACAATATCAGAAAAATTAGAACAAAATTTGCGATAGTACCCAGCCATACCCAAAAATCGCATCAGCTGTTTTTTACTACAGGCACAGGAAATTCAGAAATAGCCTTGACCTTAGCATCTATAGGTTTAATCTGACCATGTCCCACAATATGTCCTAGAAAAGTAACACACGCACGGCAGAACTCACTTTTAGATAAATTAATAGTCAAATTTGCATCCGTGAGTCTGTCGAAGAACTTCCGAATCGTGGCTAGATGTTCTTTCCAGGTGTTGTTGTAGATGATGACATCATCAATATAGGCATCACAATTGTCTAGACCAGAAGTAATCATATTCATAAGGCGTTGAAAAGTACTTGGAGAACCCTTCATCCCAAATGGCATTACTTTATACTGGTAGAGTCCATCTGGAGTCACAAATGCCGAAATTTCTTTCGCTCTTTCCGTTAGTGGAATTTGCCAAAAACCCTTCAGAAGGTCGAATTTAGTGACGTATTTGGCATTTCCAATTTTGTCGATACAATCGTCGATTCTTGGCAATGGAAATGAGTCTGTTTTTTCACACTGTTCACACTCCTATAATCCGTACACATTCGGAAAGTTTTATCCGGTTTTGGAACAAGAATGCACGGTGAACTCCAATCACTCTTACTGGGCTCTATAAAATCATTTTCCAGTAAATACTGAATCTCTTTTTTCATGTATTCCTGTTTGAAAGGATTCATCCTGTATGGGTGTTGTTTCATGGGTTTCGAATCTACTATTTCAACGTCGTGAAAAATTTTGTTTGTCCTTGTAGGCACGTCTGGAAACAACTGTTCATATTCAGACAATAATTGTTTAAGTTCACTTTTTTCTTGATTTTGTAAATGAGAAAGTTTCTGGTCTAGATTTTCCATAACTTCCGAATTCCGAAGACTTGTTGTTCCAAGATCAGATGAATCCAACTGAATTCCTTCATTCAAATCCTCAGCTGGTGGGACAGGTACAAATAAATTAATTGCATTATTTACTTGGCTATTTCTTTTAAAATAATAGTACTCCATTAATTTACTTAGACTTGAGTACTAATATTATAATTTAACTCATTCATTTTCTTCTTTACTTTGTAAGGGCCATAAAATCTTACTTGAAGAAAATTCTGCAGAATGCGCAAGAGAGAATGGACTTTATTACAGGACTTATAAATTCTCTCTAGTAAAATTCGGTGAAACCATAGTTTTACTTTTGACTTAAACTGCTGAATGCCAAATTCAAGCGTAACAAGCTGGAACATACCAGACTTGAAATTTGACCTTTGACCAGATTGATCAAATTTTAGAAGGCCAAATTGAGCAAAATTCCTCAAAGGAATTACCTCTGGAAAACTTGTTGACGCACACTTGATGGTCAAAAAAGTTTGGTTGCCTGACTTGGTCTTTGGTAAGGGATCAACACAATCTACCATAATTCTAGTACTACTGAATGGTTCGTCAAATGCAGGAATTGGTTGCAGATGAGCTTTAGGTATCTTTTGATTTGGTTTTCCTACAACTTGACAAGTATGACAAGATCTACAAAACTTGCACACATCACTTTTAATTTTTGGCCAATAGAAGTGAGTCAAGATCTTGTGATACGTTTTATTTATCCCTAAATGACCAGCCATAGGAGTTTCATGGGCCAAACTAAGTATTTCCTGTCTGTAAGGTTTCGGAACCACAATCTGATATTTTACTGACCATTCGTCACTAGCAGGTACCTCGAGAGGTCTCCATTTTCTCATAAGGACTCCATTTTTAATGAAGTAACAGACAGGTACTTCAGTTGCTTCAGTTTCACTAACGGCCCGCTGAAACAAACAGGAGATCTCAGGATCCTTCTCCTGTTCAACGACAAGTGATTGTCGTTTATCACCCTGATCAGATAAAAGAGAATGAGTATTCAAAAGAGGATCACTATGATCAATACTTTTTGACTGATCCAAATTAGAAGTGAAAGTGACCTCATCAAAAGCCTGACCAATACATGTGTCAGCTAAAGGAATACATTCCTTATCAAAATCATTCTCAAGAGCTTTCTTTGCCATAGCTCTGGTAACTGCACAAGCTAGGAATAAATCAGGGATTTCTTTTTCAATAGGATCGACTTTCTGATCCAAAGAAGGCTTGTCAGTTACAAGTGGATTAACCACAACCTTGTCTCAAGCTAAGTCATTGCCTAGCAACAAATGAATGCCCTCAACGGGTAGGTTAGACACTACACCGACTGTCACAGGTCCTGAAACTAAGTCTGATGACAAATTAACAGAATGGAGAGGAACATTAACAAAGCCGCACTCTACTCCCTGAATGAGAACACTCTCATTAGAACAGGTCTTCTCAGAAGAAGGCAAAATACCTGAAACTAAAAGAGTCTGAGAAGCTCCTGTATCCCTCAAAATTTTAATAGGGATAGGATTGGCCAAATCACCCAAGAGTGATATAGAACCCTTCGACATGAATGGTTCAAAATTCTCCAAACCACAATCAGACTGAGGTTTTTCAAACCCAACAAATGTATTGTTTTCAATACATGAACGTGACCTTGACCTCTTAGAAATAAGAGCATTTGGGATAGGTCTATCTTGATTCTGAGGCCTATATTTCAATTTGAAGCAATCAGAAATGACGTGTCCTTTTTTCTTACAATAGGTACACGTAGGAATAGACAAGGATTTTGAATCAAGTCTCTCAGAGGCTTGATTTTTAGAATTTGTGTCAGATTGAGTTTTACTGAGAGTCGTATTTGGTTGAAACACCTTTCTATTAGTGGACTTCTGCGTGAAAGATTTGCTTACAGCAGGAACTTTATGAGTTAAGGAATACTTATCAGCAGCAAGAGCGGCATTTTCCAAGGTTTTGACCTCATGATCTTCAAGGTGATTTTTGATATCACTAGGAATACAATTTTTAAACTCTTCAAGTAATACCAGTTGTTCGAGTCTTTCATAATCATGTTCAATTTTCTCAGACAGACACCATCTCTTGAACAACTGTTCTTTTTCTCTAGCAAATTCAACATAAGTGTGTCTAGTTTCTTTTTTGTAGTTTCTGAACTTTTGCCGATAAGCCTCAGGGATTAACTCGTAACCCTTCAAGATGCATTCCTTAACCAAATCGTAATCAGAACTTTGTTGTACTGACAGAGATATATAGATATCTCTGGCCTTGCCATAAAGTACACTCTGCAATAATTGAGTCCAATACTCTCTTGGCCATTTCGAATTCTCAGCAACTTTTTCAAAAAGAATAAAATAGTTGTCTACTTCCTTCTCACTAAAAGGGGGAACTAACTTGATGTTTCCTAAGATGTTAAAATTTGAATTTGCACGGGAAATGGAATCGTGCCTGTCACTTGCCAGATCCAATTCTTTCATTCTAATTTGAAATTCTTTATCTTTTTCATCCTTCTCTTTTTGCATCTGTCTCTCTCTCCCTTTCTTCAAATTGCATTTGTTCCTTTTGTAATTCCATTTGCCTTTCTTTTTCCCTTTCTTCTATTTGTCTTTGTTTTTCCCTTTCTTCTAATAGTATTTGTGTTTCTTTTTCCCTTTCTTCTAATTGCATTTGTCTTTCTTTTTCCCTTTCTTCTAATTGCATTTTCATTTGTTCATTCTGACTCTGAAGCTCGAGCTTCCTTAACTCTATTTCCATTTTTTTTATTTTTAGTTCTAATTTCTTACTGTCAGAGTCTGTCATAGACTTACTGACAGATGCCAAAACACTTTGGTCAAAAACATTCTGTCCTACCAAAAATTGAATTAAAATCTTTTTGATTTCTCGCTTTGTCAAGGAAGCTTTAGCTTCAGAAAGATCGTACTTTCTGGCAAGTTCAAGCAACTCATCCTTCTTCAGACTATCCAAATGTTCTTGAGTTGGGTTAGAAAGAAAACTCTCCACTTTTAACATTCTTAAAGAAAGCCTGTTGTTTTCACTAAGTTTTCAAATAAAATGAACTAGGGAATTTAAATTTCAAATTTTAGCGAATTTCATATATCAGCCAAATTCATATATCCAATCCCGGACGAGCCCCCAATTTCTTTATGTTACGTATCGGCTCGTTCAAAGTAACACAAAGAAAGAGTGAAGACAACAAGCTTTGTAAATTTTAACAAAATTAATTTATTTCCCTAGAAAACACGGTGAAAAGGTAAATATATGAAGCAAGACTTACGATTTACGAAGAAGATCCAAAAATTTGTTCTAAATTTGTGAAAACACATAAGTCCTGTGAACAAACAGTTCTAATTTGATATAGTCTGAATCATAGTTCCGTTCCAAGATGGCGGATGATGACGTCAGACGAAGGCTAACACACAATGTCCAGCATTTTCACTGTAAAGCACAATTTGTATTGTTCTGTTCCGATTTAGAAGTAATTTCATCAAATGTCTTTGTCCAAAGCCAGTAGTGTTGTTCTCCAGGGAAAATAATTATCTAGAAAGTAGATAAAGTACAGCTACCACCACTAACAATTCACATGTTGATTTACATACGTACGAACGAACAACTCTTTCCCACACAGGAATACCTTTTCCTTAAGGTATTAGAAACTTTACAAGATGTTATGATGTGACTCTCAACTATGACTGACCACGACTATGACTACGACTAAACTTTTCAGGTAACTGAGCATTTAAAACAAGCTAATGCGTCATTACATGTGCACACGCATGAAGGACACGTGTGATTTCGCAATCCATCTGGACATTACAAAAGCGTAAATAAGTAATAACGTGGTCACAGCCAATCATTTACATAGCTCTTTCTCACTGTTTACTTGATACGAAAAAACCGTCATGCAAAAATCGTGCTTACACGAGTCACATTTACGTTTTAAATAAATACGATGTTTCTAACATACTATTATACCCATGCAAACATAATCATCACAATAATAATAACTACATTTAATGATGTAAAAATAAAATAAAAATGAAACAAAGAGTTAGAAGAATTTAAATTTTAACACAAATGTAATTTAACTACAGGGTCGTAACAATAGAAAATCAGGGGAAAAAATTTAAATAAATTTTTCTGGTCTAGAGATATCTTTAATCTATCGCCATTGATTTCTCTTCAATTTAGAACTCAAAAAATATAGTATCATCCCTCTTCATGTTATGCAATAAGTGAGCAAAATGCCACGGTGACCTTCAATATATGTGTATGTTTTACTGCATAAAAGGAGATTTAACTGACTGAAATTATCTAAAAATACCCGAGAACACATATCACTTAATATTAACGTACGGTAAGGGTAAGCCAAATAAAATACAAAACATGAAGTTCCAAAACATTACTCCATAAATGGTAAACTCTGTGAACTGTATATATCTGACTGCATAGATATTAACCAATAGTCGTCATATCTGCAAGTGTGTTTAACATCACGCTGAAAGTGGTTCTGAAGTTTACAGAAGATATTAATTCTGCTTGTAATCTACAAATAGAACCATAATAGGGCGTTTATAAGCAAACCAAATGCACATGGATATGTGGAACCACTGTAGGGCTGTTCTTCTCTATACGACTCACGGTACCAACTAACACCCCACAGTAAACACCGGTATATAAATTATTCAAGAACTGAATTTCTTAATGCTGATGATCAAACTGTAGTTATCAGTATAGATACATCTTTGAAAACCATATGAGCCGCGGCATGTTCTGGAGCTATATGTGTCTGAGACATGTGCGTTCAGTTCCACACCCAAAAGTCAGGGTTTTATTTTTCATTTACAACTAGGATAAGCTGTCAAAAGGTTATTTGTTTTCTTCTAAAATCTTACTTCATCATCAACCAATGATGGGCAACCAAACCCATATATACTCTATTGTATCTTCACCCATTTCTATATTGGTTCCCATTGTCCCGTATCGACGGTACCGCGAGTCCTCTGAAGACTAATCACACACGAATAAGATATGCCATCGTCAAAATGTTTTGTCCGAATCATTGTTGTACGGTCATTTTTTTCCTCCAGAATTTCTTATATTGTCAAACTGTGTATTTTTACATAGTAATTAATTGAAACAAAGAATCCTTCATACAGTTTACTACAAATGAGGAATATAGAAAATTCCAATGTCGACATCACTGAAGGACAAGGTTATCTACAGTTCATACAAAATGATAACACGCGTTTTTTGGGGGAAAAAACAGAAAAAAAAATACTGTAGACTTTAATCTGTTTAATCAATAAGATTATATTAAGTGGGGTACAATAATTTCCATTTACATTCAGATAATATAATAGTGTTTGAAGGCTTCTGTATCGTCGATGCACAACTATCTTCGGGTTTTATATTATTATTCCAGGTTTGTTCCCGCTACATTTTATGATCTTTGATCCAGTAAATATTGTGCTTAGCGCCAGTCATTCTCAATGACCGTTCACACAATTAGTGTGGCAAGCTGTAGACGAATATATCGCTTGTAACTGATGTTATGTCGTCAACAGTACCCTTAGATTGGAAACATATGTATCAGTCTACGCTGATCTTGGTCTCACCGCAACAATCGTGTTGCATGTATAAGCTGTAATCAAAGTCCCCACGAAAAAAATCAATAAAAAGTTGTTGAAAATCAATTAAAACTAGTTCAACGTATTTGTATGACGAGGCTGAACATGTATTGAAATAAGCAAGAAAGTAACCCGTTTTGTGTTAATTGATATACACATTTATTATTCTTAATACGTCCGAGTTAATGTAGGTTTGTCACGTTGCTCTGAACAATGAAAAAATTGAGTATAAAACGTTATAAAAGTTTTTACCATTGTTTTCGTTTTAATATTCATCAAAGGAATTGCCCCTGAAAATCACCTGGAACCCACAGGGGAAAAAGAAGAGAGGCCGGCCAAGAAACACCTGGCGGCGGGACCTGGAGAAGGAGCTAAAGAAGACAGGCCACACGTGGGGACAGCTGGAGAGACTTGCTCAAGACCGAGATGGCTGGAGAGAGTTTGTTGGCGGCCTATGCCCCAGCAGGGGCCACAGGCGTAGATGAGATGAGATGAGAGCAATCGGAAATAACGTGTCCTTTTTTCTTACAATAGGTACACATAGAAAGAAATAAGGATTTCTGATCAATGTTATCAGAAACTTGATTTCTCAAATTTGTGCCAGATTGAAATTTAGATGGGCTCGTATTATGCTGAAATACTTTTTTACCAGACGACTGCTGAGTGGAAGACTTGCTTACAAAAGAAACTTTATGAGCTAAGTAATAGTCGTCAACAGTACGAGCAGCAGTTTCGAAGGTTTGGACCTTATGCTCATCTAGATAAGTCTTAATTTCACTATGGACACAGTTCTTGAACTCTTCAACTAATATGGGTTGTCTGAGATTTTCGTAAACCTTATCAACCTTTTTAGAAAAGCACCACCTATCAAATTGGCCTACTTTTTCCCATGCAAATCCGACATAGTTCTGGTCAGTTGCTTTTCAAGAATTCCTCAATCCTTGTCGATAAGCCTCGGGTACCAACTCATGATCCTTATGATATAGTCCTTAACCACATAATAATCAGCACTCTGCTGTAGTGACAGTGAAATGTAGATATCACGAGTTTTGCAAGTACGCATTGTAATAATAGAGTCCAGTACTCTCTTGGCCACTTCAAAATTTCAGCAATTTTCTCAAAATGAACAAAATATTGATCTACGTCTTTTTCCATAAAAAGGGGGTACTAGATTAATATTCTTAGTAACATTAAAAATAAATTTTTATGTAAAGTGGGGATGTGCTTTTCAACTTGCCAGCTCTAGTTCTCTTAATCTAAATTGAAATTCTCTTTCTTCATCTTCTTTTTGCATTTGCATTTCATCTCTCTCTCTCTCTCTCTCTCTCTCTCTCTCTCTCTCTCTCTCTCTCTCTCTGATTGCAACTGCATTTGTTTCTCTTCTTTCTGTAACTGCATTTGTTTCTCTTCTTTCTGTAGCTGCATGTGTTTCTCTCTCTCTCTCCTCTTTCTCCAATAGCATTTTCCTTTCTCTTTCATCCTTAACTAATTGCAGTTGCTTCTCCTCTTTCTCCAACTGCATTATTCTCTCTCTTTCCTTCATCTAATTGCATCTGCATTTGTTTTTCCTCTTTATCTGTCTGAAGTTCAAGCTTTCGTAACTCTAATTCCATCTTGTATAATAATTTTAATTTCTTTACTTTTATGTTAGAGTCTGATACAGGTTTATTAATAAAAACCAAAACACGTTTATCCAAAACGTTCTTTTCCACCAAATATTGGACCAAAATATTTTTTATTTCTTGCTTCGTTAAAGATGCTTTTGCCTCAGATGATCATATTTTCTGGCAAGCTGAAGCAATTCATCTTTTCTCAACAGTCTAACTGCTCCTGGGATGCATTTGAATTAAACATCTCCACTTAAGATGACATTGTAAATAGCTTGCTGATTTTACTAAAACTTTCTAAAATGTGAAATATTACCTGGGATTTTAAAAATTCCAAAACTAGGGGAATTTAAATTTCAAAAACAAAGTTTTCTGAAATATCTTAGCAAAATTCGTATCACAAGTTGAGCGCACAATTTTCTGTTACGAGTCTATACTCTTAAAATAAGTAACAGAAAAGACTAAATACAAAAAGCTTTGTAAAATTTAAGAAATAATTTATTTCCCTACAATATAAAGTGGAAAATGAGACAAAAAGGAACTTACGGTATTGCGAAAAAACAATAAAAAAACAAAACTAATCCAAAAATCAAAGATACAAGTCCTAGTAATAACATGTCCTGAATAAAACTCTGTTTAAGTCTCATAGAGATTTAAAATTGAAGGCGATTGTCTGTTATGGCCTGCGAAGTATTGATGTGTCACCAGTCTCTTGAGCCTCTCGCTGAATACAGAAATATTATTACAGGTTTGAATTCAGTATAAATTCCAGTGAATGTCTTTATCCAAGAATATTGTCAGAGCACTTTTCTATTTCCAGAGAAAATAATCACTTGAATTCAATAATTGGAAGAAAATAAAATTCAACCCAAACTGGTCACAACATAATACAACTTAAAGTGCTAGATGTTAAAGCACGACTAGTAAAATCCTCATACTCACAAGATAATATAGTTCTCTGCTTGACCTCATTTCACAATTAGCATGTTTTAAAAACAACCACACCCTGTTCGTTAGCCCGAATAACGAAGAGGGTTTGGGAAAACAGCACGCTGACAGAGCACACCAAGACTCAAGTCTACCAGGCCTGCTTTCTCAGCACCCTCCTTTATGGAAGTGAGACCTGGAACATCTACATGAGGCATGAGCGTCGACTCAACTCCTTCCATATACGGTGCCTAAAATGCATTCTTAAAATCAGCTGGCAAGACCACGTCCCACACAGCGAGATCCTCCAGCGTGCAAGTATCCCCAGAATGTACTCCCTGCCGAGTAAACACTGCCTTCGATGGCTGGGACACGTCCGACGCATGGAGGGTGGGAGGCTGCCAAAGGACATCCAATATGGATAGCAGACCACTGGCACCAGAAGAGTCGGACGCCCCTCACTCTGCTTCAAGGATGTGTGCAAGAGGGACGTGAAGGCATGAGGCATTTTACCCGACAGCTGGGAAGTGCAGGCCGAGGACCGAGGCACCTGGGGTCGGACGGTCAATAAGGGCATAGCAGTCGCTGATGTGAGGAGAGGCCAGATGGCAGCAGAGAAACGTGAGAGAAAGAAGAGTGCAGCAGCAACCCAAGCAATTCAGACTTCCCAGTACGTCTGCACCAACTGCATCAGTGACTGTCACTCGCGCATCGGCCTGCACAGCCACAGCAGACGATGCCAAAACCCCAGAGACAGACGACACTCCAAGGGCGCTATTCGCATGGTCTCCCGAGACTGAGTTGCCAATGATGATGAAAACCAACCATTACCTAATGGAAAATAGCCTTCTAGAATGGTCTAATTAGCTTTGTTTCTCTTTACAACACAATAGCGAACAAAATTTACTTAGGTATCTCCAAAACCCTGACCCTGATTAACATTTTTACTTCTTCTTGCTTACGTGAACAATAATCCTGATAATAAGCTCATACACATAGAGAATAATGAAACCATTATTAGCTGTTTACATAAATTAAATAAAACAAAAGAAGACAAATCAGATCAAGCAGAAATGACATCTGGACAAGGTCAAGTCCGGCATACAATGTTACATTGCAATAATATATAATGAAACAAATTTAAAACCAACAACAAACAATTAAGTTAAATATACATGGCAATTCACGATGTTAACGTCAATTATGCATTAGTTTAGAATGTCGAAACGCAATTTAGCACGTCCTCCAGTACATTAGCAGGCCGTCAACTGGAGATCAATTTCCCCTCTCTCCATTATTTTCATTTTTGAACGAAGGTATAAACACAAATCACTGATAACCATTGCTCAAAAGGATATTAAAGAGATCTTCATTCAACCACTGTAATAAGGAATACAATTTATCTATGACATCAAAATATATCTGACAGGCTTGATTGATGTTGAGACATATGTTTGTCTTTTTCTTGGGGAAGGTCTTTTGAACTATTTTCTTTCGTTTACTGGTTGCGATGACGCTCACGATAAATACATCTTTTCTTTAGATGAACGTATATTTTATTTATATCTCTCATATGGAATACACTGTGGAAGAACTTGTCTCTTCACTCTGATTTTACACAGCCTACATATTCATTCGACACCAGAACTAATCATGCACCTGAAGTAAATGCCACTTTTACATTAGAAGGACCAGACTTTCTGAAGATAAGTTCTTGGATAAGTTTGTTTCTAAGACTGAATACTTCTTTTGTCTGTCTGTAGCATATAAAGTAACACTACATACATAATTTGCCATTTGAAAGATATCATCTTCATGCAAGAAATTATATTTTAGTTGTGTTGTGGACTTTTATTAATGCATTTTATTTCAAAAGACTCAGTGCAAGTTGTCAGCTGTTTCACTGAGTATCCTATGTTTGTGCATACTAAACATTCCACCAAACACTGTAGGAGTAAAATAATCTTTCCTTTCCTGGAAGTTTCATCAAATTATTATATATATTCTTTACCTGCCTAATTATGCTTCATTTCAAAAACAGTGTTGTCGTCTTTTTGTGCAATAAGATAATATGGCCATCATTTATAAAATATGTGTGAACGCGAAATAAAACTGAAGCACAACTTATATCCATGATCGGCCTTGAACATTTGATCACACGACATGCCATTATGCAGATGACATAGTTATTCTTTTACAATGATATTCATGCGGGATAGCCGTGAACACGTACATACCACAAGGTGCATACATACCACGATGCGCATCGTGATATTTCCGACTAGATCATTGTTTGTCATGAATGGGTCATAAATCATCAAGCTTGATCCATGCAGAATGAAGAGAAGTAAGACGAAATAACCATAAACCAATTAACACATGCCTTTCCTTGCACTCAATATAGCGAGAATATAATATTATGGAAACATCCCTATGTATGGTAGATACCAAATCCTCGAAATGCTTGGTTGTATTATCCTGATGAACACAAGTTGGTACTTGCACCCTAATAGACAGTCTTGATACAAATCAAAGTGTTGCTGTCAGAAGATTGATTTTGAATACTTTGAATAACTTAGAACCAATGTGGTGTCCCGGACAAGATGATTATATTACTATTATGAAGAAAGTGTTAAATAAAAGTGCATGCAACTGCTTATCTCAAAGATGGTTATCATATTTTGATCTTTAGATGAATGTGTAACACTGAAAAGGATCAACCCAGTTTTGTTGAGGATTTCCAAGTATATCATAGATAGAAGGAAAATAACTTTTGTATACTTATACCAAGCGTAGACAGCCGATTCGCGAATTGCAAAGATAGTGGTCTTCCAATGAAATATCGTATGTACCCAATGCACAGAAAATCGAACGTGTTTCTAAAGGTAAAATATTTAGCCAGCCTTGATCAGTAAACTATTTGTGTGTGTGCCACGTGTGTGTGTGTGTGTGTGTGTGTGTGTGTGTGTGTGTGTGTGTGTGTGTGTGTGTGTGTTGATGTGGATGTGTATGTTAGTGTGTTCATATGTGTGCGTGTTAATGTATGTGCTTATGTGTGTTTTCATGTTTGTGTGTTCACATGTATGTTCATGTCTACCTGTCTGTGTGTGTACTGAAACTATATTGGTTTCCTTCTGAGGAGCCACGACTAGACCAGAGATCAAATGAGTTCAATATAACTTTGAAAGTATTATTCCATGCAATGAAAACTTAACTGGTTTCACTTGATGATTAATAAAATTAAACTATTATATTCCAATCCATTACCATCTTAACCTATGTCATGTACTGCACACAATAAGTATTATCTAATATGATTTCAGTCCTTTCTCGTCCACTACTACAGTAGCATTGATTTAATGCACACAGTAACTATAACGTAACATGTTTTCAATACCTTCTCGTCCATTGCTATCCTAACTAAACAGAGACAGCTACATATGCGTTTCATTCCGGGCGGAAAGAACGAGTTTGATACGGGTAGCAATGTCAAGGCCGTCTGGCCGAGACTGTTTTTACGCGCTATCAAGCACGAGACCCAACATCCCCCCCACAAAAAAAAGACTAATGTGGGTTTGTATTATTACACACCGCTTTTTATTCACACATTCTTTTAAACATCTTTTAATGTAAAAGTTTTTTTTTAAAGAAAAATAATGAGGCATTTGGCGTTTTATTAAAGAGATTGAGAGCCCGGAACATTTACATGTACGTAACCGTGACTAAGTCTATACTGTACAGTTGTAAACAAAATCCTCTAACGTTGTACTTAAATGATTATCTGTTTTCTTTAAACCATTAGAGCTTCTCATCTATCGGTAATTAATACGTTTTCTGCTTTAATGCTGATAGTGAATAGAATACTTAATAAGACATACGTAACATATCCATATAAATAAACATTATACCATGTCACACTGTTGTGAAGTGAAATCTAAAACGTTTATTTTAACAAGACCCATTCTTACTTGAACATTCTAAAATCGTTCCTTTAAACGTGTTACGCTTGATGACCTGAAAATTACCCAGTTACAATTTCAGTTTCAATTCTAAAAGCTCGAACAAGTAAAACAAATCATATCTATTTTCTTCGTATATGAACTCTTGCTTTATCATGGGATATGTAATTGTAGTTCTCTGCTAGGAATGTATACTGTAACTTATATTTAACCAAGATATAGCTCCAAGATGATACTGCTGACTGTCGATGATAAATGATAGTCCTTTCTGGACGAGGTTTTTTTTTTGCTGAATTATAGAGTATAAAGACACGGAAGTTAAGCTCAAACAAGATAACCGAGTTGGAATTTCGGACTTATAATAACAGAACACTGTTGATGGTGATACAAATACAATGTTTATTGATGTATGACTTGAATGAGAAAAGAATTATGATTAATACGTGCGTGTATAGATCCAAATATTGGAGAAATTAACATAATCCTCACGAACCTAATAATGCAACAAATATAAATACAAATAAATGACATTACATAGTTCAAGGACAAAGGTGAACGATTCACGGTAATTTCACACGATGAAAAGAATGATGTCTTTTACTCAATAGTAAAAATAATGCATTCACTCAAATAGTGAAAACTGAGGTATTTTACTCAAATAGTAAAATGATGAATTGATAGGACAGATATCATACAAAATATCAAAAAATACAAACACTCCCAAAACAATGGGTATAACAAACCCCAAAATTAGCCCACGTCTAAAAGATTACATGCATGGAGTAACAAAACTCTCCGTCAATATCACACTTGGCTACCAGTCACACCGGTCAATCAAGCAATCAGTATTTTAGGTAGTCACCGACCACCATTCAATTCATTGGTCAATAAAGCAATCAGCGCCCACCAATTTGGTCAGCAACGCCGATCACCTGCTACTCGACGAGCAACACTGTTCACTCGGCTCCACTGCCGCCATGACCAGCCCCACGGCCGCCATGGTCAGCTTCCATGGTCAGCTCCACAGCTGGCACCACGTCGACCACGATCATCATGGATCACTCTGGTCAGCTGAAAATACACCTAACACCGTGTGCTATTCAAGACACGGGCATATAGGATAAAACGTAATGACGTTATATACAGCAGCAGAGAGGGTGGACCCTACAAATTGATTTTCGAGCAAATTGTCTTAAAAATAACCTTTACCACGAAAATAATAAAAATATAAGGTCAATAACGCTAAAGAAAACCTCTAACTGAATCGAGATTCTCTCTACGGGGTTAGCTCAGTTTTGTTACTTCATCCCTGACATTTGTGATTTTAAAATTTTGTGAGTGTTCGTTTGTGTACTCGTGCACGCATTTTTGTAGTCCACCCTCTCTGCTGCTATAATGTCAACCAAACATTATATCAAGCCCTATGCGATACCTCGACCTAGGATCATGTAAATTTACTGTAATAAATCCGTGCGTGTTAGCTTGTGCTTTGAAAAGAAATTTTTAAATTTAATCATGTCCATATCCCCTGAACACCAAGTTTGATGAATGTTTCGCAGTTTGTGTGTATCAACTCCATTAAACACAACTAAAACATTACAATTGTCTCTGATCACTTTAGGTATTTGTGTATAACGCTGAGTATCATAAATAACATCTGTAGTCTTGTGTCTGCCTCGGGAAAATATCCGAGCTGGATGTGATTGTTTGTCCAACATAACATCGTCATACACTACAAGATTATTAATATGTCCATTAAGATCATCTACGGATGGGGCTTCATTAATATCGGTGATAAGATCAATAGTATCATTACCGTCTTCATCTAGAAATTTTGCATTTTCATTAAAATCCTTACGTACTTCATAACATCTCTGATCATCTACGGATGGTGGCACTAAATACAGCTTATCCCACTTAAACCATCTCATTATCAGATTAAGCAACAATTGCTTCTTGCCACTTCCAGACGGACCAATTGTTATCATTCTGATAGAATTCGGTAGCGCTGGATGATGTTTACCTGGCTCCTGTTTTCGTGTCGCTGAGAAATCATTATATCCATTATAATAAATAATATGAGTTTATATTGCGTTCGATGTAGAGCATCTACCCCCACCACTGGATTAACAACAATAATAACAAAAAAATAAAAAGCATGCACTTTCAAGCAAGTGTGTAAAATGTGGTACAAAAAAAATGCAAATTTATTTCGTCTAGCACAAAGACAGGTGGTGATATTGCTACTTCGTTGGGAAGATTATCAGGAACTCCATGGGCTAAATACCCAGGGGAAAAACATCTTCCAGGATATAATTATTGTGGTCCTGGAACCCGACTTAATATCCGGCTTGATGAACGAGACCAACCAAGACATGGAGGGTATTCAATAAACGCAATTGATCAAGCGTGTCATGTTCATGATGTTGCGTATAAAAACAATGATTTACAGCAACGACATATTGCAGATATGAAGTTAATTCACGCGTTAAATTCTATAAAGAATAAATCTCTCAGAGAAAAACTCGCTAGTTTTTTGGTAAAATCTGCGATGAAGGGTAACTAGTGTTTGGGACAGGTAATTAATATAATAGGTAACTATCATAATGGAATCGATTTGTTATAGCCCAAGAGGATATTGGAGAGGTAAAGCAGCGATTAATAAACTTGCTGATGCAGCAGGTGTCTCAGTTCTGTTGCTGCAAATTGGTTAGCGCGACAGGCAATATGGCAAATTTACCTACCACCACCAAAAAGAATTCAGCACGCACATTTTGATGTCAGTACTCCCAATGAAGTTCATCAAGCAGATATTTTGTTTTACCACATGATACCATCAGAATTGGCAGACGTCAATACCGCACATACAAATATGCATTAACCGTCGTTGACGTTGCAAGTAGATATAAAGAAGCAGGGCAATTATCAACTAAAACAGCATCTGAAGTTGCATCTGCTTTTGAACAAATTTATCAACGAGGTGGTCTACGATGGCCACAGTTACTACAAGTTGATCCTGATAAAGAATTTCTTGGTGCAGTATCATCTTTGATGAAAAGAAACATGATGTTAAAATCAGATGAGGACACACTGCAATTCATCGTGATCAAGCGATCGTTGAACGATTAATCGAACATTTGCAGAGCGGTTATTTGGATATCAGTACGCGCAGGAAATATCTCTGAATAATGTTCAGGCAGATAAAAGATCTCGTGAATGGGTTGCAAGATTACCAAGTGTGACAGCTGAGTGAAATAATGAAATTACTCGTGCAACTGCCATGAAACCCATTAATGCAAATACAGAAAAACATATACCGCCTGACAAAGTCAGGCAACGACATGACTCTATCTCTCAACCAGTATTAGGTAATGTGACTGTAAGGTATTTATATGAACCTGGTGAACTTGAAGGGGGAAAAAAAAAGAGCAACTGATCCTATCTGGAGTGTGACCACACATAAAATTTCTAGCGTGGTTAGATCCACAGGTAGACCTGCAATCTATAGACTAGATTCCACAGATCCTCGGCGTGGATTTGTACGCAAACAATTACAAGTAATTCCCGAAGACACACAATTACCACCGCGTTCACTTCTGTAAATTGGCACCCCTACGTCGATTACATCACATTTTCGCGTGTGTGACCAAGATTACTATTAATTCTATCAATGGTAAATTGTCTTGGATTATTTTTCGAATAATTCCATAGCATATTACAGTTACAGTTTACACAATGATTATTCTGTTGTTGTTTCAGTTCATGATAATTTCAACGTCGAGATCAAAATGTTTTGTCAGATTGTCGATACCCAGATAATTTGTTCTTGATAACTTCGTCCTTGACATCGTCAATGACAACATCATCAGTGATTTCTTCGGTTATTACGTAATCCATAATAACCCTGTGCAGTTGGGATATTCTTCTGACTCGAGACACCGCGAGATAAACTAAATTTGACCACTCGATCCGATCATCAATAATCCAAATATTTGTGTCAGAAATAGTTAATCCTTGTGATGAATGAATCGTTATAGCGTATCCTAACGTCCATGGAGTTTTACTCATGCTCAACGCACCCTCAACAATACTGACATCAACTGCGACAATATCATTCAGTACAAGATTTTGTTTACCACCACCAGGAATTTCAACTTCAATATTCTGCAGCCGTGTATCTGCTGGTCGATAACACAGTGGTACAGGTAGATTTGAAATTTTTTCTTTATGTAATATTAATAATCTCTCTTGAAGTTTATCTCTGACTATCTTTCTACTTGCAACTATCAAATCAGTAGGTTTACACAAATTCCAAAAATCACTCATCGTAGTTTCTGGAATTACTCCACGCATTATTTCGCACTGTATTCTATCTGGTTGCAGTCTGATTAACTTTTCAAATTATTTCAGCGGTTCATCAAATACTCAATGATCAATAGTTATTTTTTCGTAATAATCCACAAATGTTTCAACCGTTCGTGTGCAGACTGTCCAACAAAAGGTGGTGGTTGACCATGATCGCCAATAACCAATCAAGGAACATTTTTAATGTATCCAACGAAACTGTACAAATTTCATCCCAGATAATAATCTTGGGAATATATTTCTCACCCATCCGTGACGGAGTTCACGCGTCTCCACACCATCTAAAGAAACTATGATAAGTTTCAGATTTTACTCCTTGTTTATTCATTTCTCTGGCGAGCCTGTGTGTGGGCGCCAGCACAACCATATCTGTTTCTAAATAATTCAATCGCGCGTGTTGTTTTACCAGAACTACCACATCCATTAAGATAAACGGTTTTATGCCTGGCTACAGGATCATATACAGATGGTGCTGATGATTTTGATATTTGATTGTTATTCTTGCAAAATATTTCCTTGATTTCAACGTCTGCAGATTCAGAATAACTGAATATATTTTCTTTCTTAATTCTCAATGATCCCCATTAATCGCCTTTGAGAAACGGTTTTAATGAATCTACATGTTCTTTATTTATATAAAATGAATCCATGGCGACTCTAACCGCGGTCATAGGAAATTTGTTTATCATGGATAATAAATTTATCGAAACGTACGCGAGCATGGAAGATCTCAAATGAGTGAATTGCGGTGATTCACCATCGGTGTAACTTATAATTGTACCTAATTTAGTTCCGTCTGATAAATAAGCATTACTTCTATTTGTAAATGTGTCTCTCGTCGTTGTATCAGCAACTATAAAATCTAGTTCGGCATCGTCCATAATTAATCTTGTACATATTCGCTTACGATCACATGAACTACCCTGAGTAAACTTACCTATTATTTTTCTACCGAGATCTCTTGCAACTTTCTCATTATTTTCGTTTCTGTATTTAGATATATTATTTAAAATTTCACTAATTTCATCCTCATCGAGGTCAAGAAATATTTCCCTGACATCTTGTTCTGCATTAAACTTATCTGGCCCCGGCACCCAAACTTGTCTCTGCGGACGATATGATATAATGGCTTCATTTACTCTCAACGACACTAAAATTCCAGTATCAAGCATATACCGTAATAATATTATTGGAGCCCAATATTTTTCTGAGAAATGTCTTCAAAACCAAATATAAACAATCGGATGTAGATTTTCCATAAACTCGAATGACTATGCAAGCAAATCCAGTCAAGTCAAAATCTGGCAAAGGTCCGTTTATGGCAACTCTGGTCATCTCGTGTGTGGGATGTCCGAATCGTTTAAAATATTTAGAGCACTCTCCGTATCCAAGAAAACTTCCAGGATAACACGCTACCATATCAACGGCGATTAAATCCTTACAATCATATTTGGTATTCCATAATCCGCCGTGTCCGTATTCGATACAACTGCGCTGGACATCAACGAGGAATTCCAATCTTGTAGGTGACCATGAATTTTCTTCTTGACCAAAGTGAATGGCAACCGATGGAATGGTAAAACAGTTATTTAGTAATTGTTCGATAACATCATTATCATTCGTATATTTCAACGCGAGATTTTTCATTTCTTCGTGGAGAGATTTTGCGCGATAAATATCGCCATTAGGCCTTACAAACTGGTCGTAGTTTACGGATTCTGAACTCTGAAATAACCACACGGATACAGGGTCACTCTTACTAATTATTTCTGATAAAATCGAATATATGACCATTATAAAATTTAACGTTTCTGTCTCTTGGAAATATTGTTACGGAAGATTTCCATGCATGTGCGTTATGATCAATTAGCGTTATAGGGGTTCCATTTTTTTATATTTCGGTTTGTATAAAATCTCTCCGGTTAATGTCTTCACCGTGATATGAAATCTTAATTTTTTTCTAATTCAGCAACATCTTTAATAGACGCTCCAGTATCTTTAACTGTTTCTGCCAAATTATTTATTTGTTTACGTCTTAGCTCAGTTAAACCGTTTCCCCGTACTGCGTTTGTGAAGTGTTCTGTAACCCGTTCAGCTACGAAATTTATTCTTAACTCTGTAAAGGATAATTTCATAGGTTTGAGATCAGTAACGCTAGGTTTATCATTTAGCGGATATATCGCATAAACATCCGCGGTTACAGGATACGCTCGTTCATAATATGGTTTATCGATACCAGTCAATATTCCTCGTTTGGAATATTTATTTAACATTACAATATTATTTCCAGTGTGAAGTCGGACAGGGTCCCGTTTGTCACGGATAATCCAAGTGTCATCGTCTGTCTTCACAGACAATTTTATTCTAGTAATATATCTCTGATTGTCGAGGTAGTTGATAATCCTTCTTCCTCGTTGGTCATTCATTCTAGTATCAATAATATTCATAATTCTGAATATTGTCCACACATGAGCCGCGCGATCGTTGCGAAATTCCTTCTTGGCTTCACGGATACGCTTAATTATATCTTTATTTGTTAAAGCCAGATCTTGCATCGAAGAATTAACTTTAGATTTTGGAAATCTGTCAAGATCAAATCTAGCTCTAGAAGGCTTAATTGCAGATAATCTCATGAATTCCTCCATATTATAATTAAGGCAAATATATATTTAATTAAACTTTAATTATATATATAATAATAATTGAAGCAAAGATCAAATGCAGGTGGTTAATGATCGGATTTTTATCTCCTTGTAATAAATCCTGCGTAAATGAATTCTGTGGTTGTCATATGCAAAGTTTTCGTCGTAGAAGTCTTGGACCGAAACCGTGTTTACGATGCGGTGTTGGGGTCAGATGAGAAAGTCAGTTGTGTGTGCAATGTGGTGGTAAAACATAGAGAACTAAAACGATATTATGATAAGACAAATATAACGCCCTGACATCGTCATGTGAATTTCCCATAAAAACTGCCGAGGACTATGTCTCCAGATTTCAAAATAACTATTTAGACAAATAATTATTATATATAAATGGAGCAAAACGAATTCGTAAAAATCCAACAATTAAAAATTACGAAGCGGCTCGAGATGGTGCAATTAGGAGCCGTCGACTGAAAAACCAGTCGGTTCTGTTGATAATACTGGTTATCTCAGATTTACTGCCGGGGGAAAACGATATTTATCTCAGATTCGTGTTCGAGTGTTATTATGGATTCATCGAAGACGGACTTCTTATTGATCATATTGATCGAGATAAAAAAATAAATAACTTATGTAACTTTCGAGCTGTTACGCAAAGTCAGAATTGTACGCTTGGTGAAGCTGGTTTGCACAAAATGTTTGAAAAAAGGTCTATTAAGTCTGTAAATGTGGAGAGAGGTGAACAAAAAATGTTTCCTTCCATAAATTCAGCTGCTAAAGATTTTGACATGATCTCACCTTCGGTGCAACGTGTTGCAAATAATATATACAAATCAGCATTTTCGAAAAAAATTCAAGGAAAAGATCACGTTCCAGTACGCTGAATGATTTTGAATTATCTGCAAAATAAAAGCGAGACAACTCTGTCAGGTTAAAGATAGAATGACTGCGCAGTTATCTCGCTTGATTACATTACTGTAGTGGTTTATTTATTTGTGTGTATGTGTGTGTGTGTGTGTGTGTGTGTGTGTGTGTGTGTGTGTGTGTGTGTGTGTGTGTGTGTGTGTGTGTGTGTTTTAGTCTGTAGTCGGTGGTTGTAATTTACATCTTTTCACTTTATTAAATGCAGATTGTTCACTAGCTTGATTCAGGTAGGATATTTTCAATGTGGCCGTGCAAATTACAAGTAAGGTTACTTTTATATTTTCAATGTGGAAGTGTAAATTCCAGGTAGGTTAGTTTTAGCTTTTCAATGTAGCCGTGCAAATTCCAGGTATGTATGTACGCTTAGGTCACTCAACATCTGTTTCCCAACTACATCCGGCAGATTTATTTTAGATCCACACTGCAGGTTGTAATTTCCGAAATATGTGTGGGATTTATTTCAGAAATTAAAATGAATCAACACTGCAGTTCATTCAGTTAAAAAGTATGTGAAATCCACACTGCAATTCACATATAATGATTTCTAAAACATATAATTATAACCGAATTTCATGGCTCAGTGCTAAAATGTTGGATTCTGATACTGGCGCCCTGGGTTCGATTCCTATAACAGACAACATTGTTGGTGGGGACGATATTATGCCATTTTCTTAAGATAATTGGGGGTCGGGAGATACCCTCGAAATTCAGCAGAACAAAATACACTTTCCCACCATGTCACCACGTGGTGGGTGCACTTTTGCACTCCCCGGGGTTGATTATGGCGGGACAGTGTACAAAATCTGTTGGACGTAGATAAGGCCCCCGTTTATGTATGTGCCGTCCCCTAGAGATAAGTTAGGTAAGTACTAGAGATAAGTTAGAATTAAGTTTATGTGTATATGTAAAGTGCTGTCCGGATCGCCCACTCAACCTTCTAAAATGTCGTTTGGCAAGCTAGGGGTTCACATTGGGGTTGATTTGTGTTTCGTCTAATTTCTAATGCCCCTGAGCTTGCTAGAATGTCGTTTGGAAAGCTATGAGTTCATATGGGGTGTTACGTGACAAGGGCTCGTACTCAGTAACAAAGAAAAGAGTGAAAGCCAACAAGCTTTGTATATTTTAACAAAATAATTTATTTCCCTAGAAAACAATGTAAAAATTGGTAAATAGGACTGACAGTTTGTGAATATAATCCATAATTTGATCCTAAGAATGAAAACGCAAGTCCTATTACTAAATAGTTTTATTAGAATCCAGGTTCGAACAATTCCTCAATTGAATCACAGTTTTTGTTTCCGAATAATTCCAGAATAAATTTCCATGAATATCTTTCAGAATTTGTTTTATAAAAAGTCAACTTGTTGAGTTTCCAGGTGAATAAATTATTAAATCCAAAAGTCAGATGAAAAACAAACAATCTGGCAACAAATAAAAACAATCACCTTGTTCCTTCAAGATGTTAAAACGACTCTGCCGGAAGAATATTAAGAATGCGTATTAAAACCCCCAAAACATCATTTCAAGTCTCGCGAGATTGGCCATGTGGTCTCTTACTACAATAAATCCATCACGTACGCCATTGTAACCTCACTTAAAAACCAATCATAAATAAACGTTGTTTGCACATGGTGATCAGGCAAGTAAAGTATGGCCCCGATACTGACCAATCATTTTAACAGCCTGCTTACGAACTTCTCAACCTAAGACGAACTAGGTTAACTAAAAATAATTCTCATGTAACACTTCTACGTCTTAAACAAACAACACTTGCTAAAAGAAAACATCGAACTACTGAAAAAGAACTTTGAATCCCTTCAATAATCATTACAATAAAATGTAATGAAACAAAAATAAAATAAAAAAGAATTTTAAAACTAACACACAAGCAATATAATTACATATACGTAACACTTCCCCCCATAAAGAAAAAAGAAAGATTTATATAATAAAGCTTTCTTTTTTACCATATGTAAATTATACATGCGGTAAACAAAATTACATAAGAATTCTTATAAATTATATAAAGTGTATGTGAAATAATATTTCTGTACACGGGAAAGTGCATCTGCAATCAAACTGTCTTTTCCTTTGATGTGCCTGATGTTCAGATTATACTCTTGCAAAAACAAACTCCACCTTAATAATCTTTGATTTTTATTTTTCATCTTGTCGATGAAAGTAAGGGGCTCGTGATCACTATATACAACAACCGGAGAAGGAGCTGAGCTAATGTAAACTTCAAAATGTTGTAATGCCAGAATTAAAGCCAAACATTCCTTCTCGATTGTTGAGCAATTTCTTTGGTGCTTATTTAATTTCTTAGAGAAATAGCACACTGAGTGATCAATACCATTGCTGTCTTCTTGAATCAATATTGCTCCAACCCCAACATCACTTGCATCCACAGACAATATAAAAGACTGATTGAAATTTGGAGCTGTTAGAACCGGCGCACTTTTGAGTATTGCTTTAACCTATCGAAAGCTTCCTGACATTTTTCGGTCCAGAGAAACTTATTTCTCTTACTTAACAAATTTGTCAGAGGTTCAGCAATATTGGAAAAATTGGAACAAAACTTTCGATAGTATCCGGCCATATCCAAAAATCGCATTAATTGCTTTTTACTGACAGGCACAGGAAAATCAGAGATAGCCTTCACCTTAGCATTAATAGGTTTAACTTGACCATGTCCCACAATATGTCCTAGAAAAGTTACATAAGCACGGCAGAACTCACTTTTAGATAAATTGATTGTCAAATTAGCATCAGTGAGTCTTTCAAAGAATTTCCTAATCGTGGCTAGATGTCCTTTCCAGGTGTCGTTGTAGATGATGATCATCAATATAAGCATCACAATTATCTAGACCGGAAGTAATCATATTCATCAAGCGTTGAAACGTACTTGGAGAACCCTTCATCCCAAACGGCATTACTTTATATTGATAGAGTCCATCTGGAGTCACAAACGCCGAAATTTCTTTCGCTCTTTCCGTAAGTGGAATTTGCCAAAATCCTTTCAGAAGGTCAAATTTGGTGACGTACTTGGCATTTCCAATTTTATCAATGCAATCATCGATCCTTGGTAACGGAAATGAATCTGTTTTTGTCACGCTGTTCACCTTCCTATAATCAGTACACATACGGAAAGTTTTATCCGGTTTCGGAACAAGTATGCATGGTGAACTCCAATCACTTTTACTGGGCTCTATGAAATCGTTCTCCAGCAAATACTGAATTTCCTTTTTCAAGTACTCCTGTTTGAGAGGGTTCATTCTGTATGGGTGTTGTTTCACAGTTTTTGAATCTACAATTTCAACGTCATGACAAATTTTGTTTGTCCTTGTAGGAATATCTGGAAACAAGTGCTCATATTCGAATAATAACTGTTTAAGTTCATTTCTTTCTTGTTGTTGGAAATATAAAAGTTTCTGGTCTACATCTTTCATAATTTCCGAATTCCAAAGATTTGTTGCTCCAAGGTCAACGGTGTCCAATTGAATTTCTTCACTTAAATCCTGAGTTAGTGGGACAGGTACAACTAAATTATTTGTATGATTTACTGGGCTATCTCTTTCAATATATTCCTTTAACATGTTAATGTGGCAAAGTTGTTTTTGTTTTCGCCTACCAGGAGTATTTATGATGTAATTTAAATCATTTACTTTCTTTTCAACCGTGTATGGACCGTAATACTTGGCCTGAAGGGGGATTTTATGGAATGGGTAAGAGAGCTAGAACTCTATCCCCAGGCGGAAAGCTCCTATCCCTTGAGTTTTTATCATACCTTGATTTCATTCTGGATTGAGTAGAGCGCAGATTTGCTCTTGCGACCTCAGAAGCCTTTGACAATTTGTACTTAAAATCAGAAACATAGTCAAGAAGATTCAGCTCTGTATCTTCATTTGAAAGAAGTTTCTCTTTCAACAATTTCAAAGGTCCACGCACAGTATGTCCGAAAACTAGTTCAAAGGGACTGAATCCTAAAGATTCTTGAACGGACTCCCTAACAGCAAACAAAAGTAAATGAATGCCTTCATCCCAATCTTTGCTAGTATCGAAGCAATATGATCGAATCATGTTCTTTAAAGTCTGATGAAATCTTTCTAAGGCCCCGTGGCTCTCAGGATGATAGGCAGAAGATTTAAATTGTTTAATGCCTAATTCGTGCATAGCTTGCTGGAAAATTCTAGACATGAAATTTGACCCTTGATCCGATTGGACAGATTTGGGAAGACCAAATTGAGTAAAAAACTTTATTAAAGCTTTTACTATAGTTTTGGTTTTAATATTCCTCAAAGGAATTGCCTCTGGGAATATTGCTGACGCACACATAATGGTCAACAAATATTGGTTGCCTGACTTGGTCTTAGGTAAGGGACCAACACAATCTACCATAATTCTGTCAAATGGTTCGTCAAATCCAGGAATTAGTTGCAGATGAGCCTTAGGTATCTTCTGATTGGGTTTTCCTACCATTTGACAAGTATGACAAGATCTACAAAATTTACAAACATCACTCTTGATTTTCGGCCAGTAAAAGTGAGTCAAGATCTTGTTACAAGTTTTATTTATCGCTAAATGACCAGCCAGAGGAGTTTCATGGACCAAACTAAGTATTTCCTGTCTGTAAGATTTTGGAACTACAATTTGATAGTTCACTGACCACTCGTCACCAGCAGGTACCTCGGGAGGTCTCCATTTTCTCATGAGAATTCCATTTTTAATGAAATAACAGACAGGTACATCAGTTGCTTCAGTTTCACTAATGGCCCTCAGAAACAAACAAGAGATCTCAAGATCTTTTTCCTGTTCAACGACAAGTGATTGTCGTTTATCACCCTGATTAGATAAAAGAGTATGAGTATTTAAAAGATCACTGTGATCAATACCTTCTGATTGATCCAAATTAGAAGTGAAAGTGACCTCATCAAAAGCCTGACCAATGCATGTGTCAGCTAAAGGAATGTCTTCCTTATCAAAATCATTCTCAAGAGCTTTCTTTGACATAGCTCTGGTAATTGCACAAGCTGGGTATAGCTCAGGGTATTCTCTTTCAATAGGATCAAGTTTCTGATCCAAAGAAGGCTTGTCAGTTACAAGTGGATTAACCACAACCTTGTCGCCAGCTAGGTCGTTGCCTAGCAACAAATGAATGCCCTCAACGGGTAGGTTAGACACTACACCGACTGTCACAGGTCCTGAAACTAAGTCTGATGACAAATTTACAGAATGGAGAGGAACATTAACAAAGCCGCACTCTACTCCCTGAATGAGAACACTCTCATTAGAACAGGACTTCTCAGAAGAAGGCAAAATACCTGACACTAAAGCAGACTGAGAAGCTCCTGTATCCCTTAAAATTTTAATAGGGATAGGATTGGCCGAATCACCCAAGAATGATATAGAACCCTTCGACATGGTTCATAATTCTCCATAATAAAATCAGACTGGGGTTTTTGAGACCCAACAAATGTATTGCTTTCAATACATGACCGTGACCTTGACCTCTTAGAAATAAGAGCATTTGGGATGGGTCTATCTTGATTCTGATGCCTATATTTCAATTTAAAGCAATCAGAAATGACGTATTCTTTTTTCTTGCAATAGGTACACGTAGGCAGAGACAAGGATTTTGAATCAAGTTTATCAGAAACTTGATTTTTAGAAGTTGTGCCAGATTGAATTTTAGGAGGAGTCGTATTAGGCTGAAATACCTTTCCACCAGTAGACTGCTGAATGAATGATTTGCCTACAACAGGAACTTCATGAGTTAAGGAGTTCTCATCGGCAGCAAGAGCGGCATTTTCCAAGGTTTCAATCTTATGCTCTTCAAGATGATTCTTAATGTCATTAGGAACACAGTTTTTGAACTCTTCAAGTGACATAAGTTGTTCAAGACTTTCATAATCATGTTCAACTTTCTTGGCTAAGCACCATCTCTTAAATAACTGTTCTTTTTCTCTAGCAAATACGACATAAGTCTGTCCAGCTTCCTTTTTATAATTCCTGTATTTTTGCCGATAAGCCTCAGGGACTAACGCATAACCCCTTAAGATGCACTTCTTAATCAAATCATAATCCGAACTCTGTTGTACTGACAGGGATGCATAGATATTTCGGGCTTTGCCGAAAAGTACACATTGCAATAATTGAGTCCAATGCTCCCTTGGCCATTTCAAATTTTCAGCAATTTTTTCAAAATAGATAAAATATTTGTCTACTTCCTTTTCACTAAAAGGGGGAACTAACCTGATATTTTTTGTAATGTCAAAACTTGAATCTGTATGTGAAGTGGAATCGTGCTTGCCACTCGCCAGCTCAAATTCTTTCATTCTAAGTTGAAATTCCTTTTCATCCTTCTCTCTTTGTAATTGTAACTGTTTATCTTTCTCCCTCTCCTGTCTCTCTCTCTCTCCTCTTTCTCAAATTGTAATTGTTTATCTTTCTCCCTCTCCTGTCTCTCTCTCCTTTTCTTCAAATTGCAATTGCAATTGCTTCTCTTGCAATTGCATTTCTTTCTCGTTTTCTTCTTTCTGAAGCTCGAGCTTCCTTAACTCTACTTCCATTTTGAATTTCATTTTTATTTCCATTACTTTAACGTCAGTGTCTGTCATAGACTGACTGACTGATGCCAAAACACTTTTATCAAAAATATTTTTCCCCACCAAATATTGGATCAAAATATTTTTAATTTCTCGTTTCGTTAAGGACGATTTTGCTTCAGAAAGATCAAACTTTCTGGCAAGTTCAAGCAACTCATCTTTTTCAGACTATCCAACTGCTCCTGAGTTGGATTAGAAAGAAAAGTTTCCACTTTTGATGACATTGTGAATAAAAGCCTGTTGTTTTCACTTAAGGTTTCAAATAAAAATGTAAAATAGTACTTGGGATTTAAAGACTAGAGGAATTTAAATTTCAAAAGCAATTTTCTGAAATATTAAACCAAAATTATTATATCCAAGGACGAGCAACCCAATTTTCTTTGTTACGTGACAAGGGCTCGTGCTCAGTAACAAGGAAAAGAGTGAAAGCCAACAAGCTTGTATATTTTAGCAAAATAATTTATTTCCCTAGAAAACAATGTAAAAATTGGTAAATAGGACTGACAGTTTGTGAATATAATCCAAAATTTGATCCTAAGAATGAAAACACAAGTCCTATCACTAAATAGTTTGATTAGAATCCAGGTTCGAATCTCGACGACGTACAAATATGGAAGGCGATTACATCAGATGTGGTCCAATGTACGAATATCAACAATTCCTCAATTGAATCACAGTTTTTGTTTCCGAATAATTCAGAAATATTTTATTTTTATTATTCAGAAATATTTTATTATTATTATTATTATTATTATTATTATTATTATTATTATTATTATTATTATTATTATTATTATTATTATTATTATTATTATTATTATTATTATTATTATTATTATTCAGATTTTTATTATCAATATTATATTAATTCTGATTCAGATTTTTATTAATATTATTATATTAATTCTGATTCATATTTGTATTTGTATTTGTATTTTTAATTTTTATCATAATTATAAAATTTATAAAATTTGTTTAGATTTCTTGATTTAATCGTGTAAATATCCCATCAGATTTTGTGAAATTTGTTCAGATTTCTCGATTTTAATCGTACAAACACCCCATCAGATTTTGTGAAATTCGTTGGATTTTCTCGATTTAATCGTGCAAATACCCTATCAAAATTGTGAAATTTGTTCAGATTTCTCAGAATTCTGAGATTCATAAAAATATTTATTATTATTATTATTATTATTATTATTATTATTATTATTATTATTATTATTATTATTATTATTATTATCATTGTTATTATAATTCTGACTCAGAAATATTTATTATTATTATTATATTAATTTTGATTCCGATTTTTAAAAAAAAAAAAATATTTATCATATAATGAATCAAGAAAATATTAATGCTGTTATTGTTGCCATTAAGCAATTACAACATAGCGGTATAAAAATATCTGATGAACTTGATGAAAAATTTATGTGTGATTTTGAATCATTGCAATTTCGAAAATTCGAGAATAAATATACACCACCATCCGATTACAGATTCATAAAGTTAATTCAACAGTCAATGTTACAATCATTGGCTACGGTTACAGACGCGCAGGTTAAATTATTTGTACCTCTTGCGATTTCAATTGAAAAAATTAGATCGAGATTATCTCACGAATACGAAACAAAGAAGATTGTGAACGCTCGTATAACACAGTTGAAAGAATTTATGTCCGGTGACGTTGAAACGATCAGTGATTGTGACGACGAAGGTGAAGGTGACTTCAGTAACGGCGTCATGGTCGCGGGGTAGATTTTCTGACTACAGTAAAAAAAATATTCAGATTCTATTCAGTCAGAATAACAATAACAATAATAATAATTTTAATCTGATAATGATTCAGAATAATAATAATAATAATAATAATAATAATAATAATAATAATAATAATAATAATAACAACAATAATAATAATAAATATAATAAATATAATAATAATAATAATAATAATAATAATGATCCTGAATCAGATTATAATAATATAATAATAATAATAATAATAATAATAATAATAATAATAATAATGAATAAGATTCTGATAATAAAAATAATAATAATAATAATAATAATAATAATAATAATAATAATAATGACAATAATGATTTTATTTTGATAATTATTAAGAATCAGATTCTAATAATAATAATAATAATAATAATAATAATAATAATAATAATAATAGTAATAATAAGAATAGTGATAATAATTCTAATACTAATGATAATAATTTTATTTTGATCATGATTCAGAATCAGATTCTAATAATGAGAGTAATAATTTTATTTTGATAATTATTCAGAATCAGATTCTAATAATAATAATAATTTTTTTTATAATGATTCAGAATCAGATTCTAATAAAAACAATACTACTACTACTACTACTACTACTACTACTACTAATGCTAATAATAATAATAATAATAATAATAATAATAATAATAATAATAATAATAATTTTATTTTGATAATGATTCAGAATCATATTCTAAGAATAATAATAATAATTTCATTTTGATAATGATTCAGAATCAGATTGTAATAATAATAATAATAGTAATAATTATAATAATAATAATTGTAATAATAATAATAATAATAATAATAATAATAATAATAATAATAATAATAATAATAACAATAATAGTAAAAATAATAATAATTTTATTTTGATAATGTTTCATAATCAGATTCTAATAACAATGATGATGATAATAATAATAATAATAATAATAATAATAATAATAATAATAATAATAATAATGATGATAATAACAATAATAACAATAAATAATAATGATAAAAATGATAATAATAGAATAATAATAATAATAATAATAATTATTTTATTTTGATAATGATTCAGAATTGGAGTCTAATAATAATAATAATAATAATAATAATAATAATAATAATAATTCAGAATAGATTCAGAATGAAGTCAGATTCAAATAATTTTATTTGACATCTTTTTTTTGGTTTTCCTTACCGGAGTCTATGACGATCTACGATCGAACATACAGATTTATATGTAGCGACTCCAATCTCAAATCCAAAAGGAATCCATGTTGGTCGGTAAGTTTGAAATTTATCCTTCATAATAATTGATTGTGACATCTTAAATAAACAAGATTAATTGGTTCTGACACAATCAAATACCTTGGTGATACTTGAGGGGTAAATGAATATAGAATGTACCCTTGCTGGGCTTGGCCGGAATTTTGTAAATCTACATGATAACTGCCATCTATTACATCACAAACTAGATTGACAGCGACAGTTGATGTGATATTTACAATGCCCGGTGAAACATGACGGCCGCCACCGTACGAATGGTCATTGTATCGGTGAATATTCACCGGTGGAGCTACTTTTCTCCATGATTCGAGGACTTTTGGAAAGTAATTGTCAATAACATCGCTAAAATCTAAAATAGGAACTTCTATTAGCGATGTAAGATTATTAGCTATTGTTGTTCGAACAGTATCAGGTTGAATAAGCAATGATTTTAATTTATAATGTACGTTTCTGGTTAAAATGTGTTTGATATAAATAAAATCATATGATATTAGAGTCAAGTGTTGAATTCCATCGATGATGTGGTGTTTTGTTTTTTCGTGTCCTCGCTGTAATGTTGCATTATGATTCTGAATAAATTACTAACACCTCGGGAAACTCGTTTAAATTCATCATTCATTGCTTTATTTATAGCAATAATGGGTAGTTTACTAAAAAGCCACTCTGGAGGTCCTTCTGTGTAAATTCCTTCCAGATCAGGAATACTTTCAGCGTTATCAATAAAAAATTTATTGACAGTCCATGGGTACATTTTTCTGTAATCGGGAATCTTTATGAATCTTTTTTCAGTTGTAAGAAATTCCTTCTTGGTCGGTTCTGCTGGACCTTGATATTCAGGCACAATCTCGGGCCATCCAAGCACAGTACAATCTCGGGCCATCCAAGCACAGTACAATCTCGGGCCATCCAAGCACAGTACAATCTCGGGCCATCCAAGCACAGTACAATCTCGGGCCATCCAAGCACAATTCTAATTGTTGATTGATAAATATCTACGACGTAATCTGGAGAATTTATTTCAACTGCGGCTGATAACGTCGGTTCGTGAACAGTAATTGCTATCTTGGATTATTTTCCTGTTATAGATTTAATCCGCCGCTGAAATTCTTCGTTGATCTGTTCTATCTGATAACTGCCCGTAGGAATACCAACAACTTGCCAATCTGGAGTTCCATCATCTTTGACCTTGTTAGCAAATACTAATGAGTTATTCGGCGGAAGACCTACAAATGATTTTGATCTAATATTTGGCCATCTATAATAAACTCTGAATTGTGCTAGAGCTAATTCCGATGCTGGAATTGCAGTTGGAAAATTAATACTAAATTCAAGATTAGTTGACCTCACTGATATCATTGTTTTTTTCATCGGGGTAGTGTTAGTGACAGTCTGCTGTAATAGTTGTGAAGACATTATTATTATTACTTCAAATCAATTGTCTGATCTTCAGTTAATTTTTCGTCAAATATTTCATTATAGGTTTTTATCATCGTGCTGAATTCTTCATTGGATATCTTACCATCACTGATGTACGACGAAATCAACGATGATAGTTTAGAATATGTTTTTGTTGCAGCTTCTAATTTTATCATGTAATTTTGTGTTTGCGCATGTAGCTATCTTTTTTTTTAAATAATATTGAAAAGACCTGTAATAGTTGTTGCGGATCAAACGATAATCGTTGGAACTACAGGCGCGGTCATTGTTATTGTTCATAATATTACACCCGTTCCAGCAACGACAGCGGAAACTGAATACACAATTATATCAGTGACGATTACACGTCTGCGATATTTTTTTTTATTTTTACCGTATAATTGTCAACGGTATTTTTCAGTTTAGTTTGCCACATGCGTACTTGATCGTATCTGTATTTTTGGACGTCTATCATTTATATTATATTAAGTAATTAATTGAGGTATTTCACCTATAAATTCCAGACGCCACCAATAAGACGCTGTGGTTATTTTTTTATCGGATGGGTCCAGTATAAATATTTCTTCGTTATCTTTATTTAATACAATAGACACGGTTCCAGAAAATTTATCGGTTGAATGACGCCATGGAAATGTGGTAAAGACATATTTACATGAAAGTCATACTCGGCTCGCAACGTAGTTAGTTTGTCATCGATGGGCGTATCTTTGTCGTCTACATATTTCTTTGTTGCGGCATCTTCATCGCTGGTTGGTTCTCTTAAAAGAACGATTTTATTGTTATTCATGTTGAGTTTATCTGTCATTGTATTACCAGTGGATCGCAAACGATCAGAAACACTTTCTGTAACTTCATTTCTGATAGTTGTGATTGATAAATTTGAGTCTCTGATTCTACCACCGTCAGTGAATACTAAAATATTGTCCTTGTAGCGCCGAGAACTCTACGAATTATATCGATCCATTTAATATTACTTGACTTCAAGACACCGTATTTATCCTGAAAAATAACTACTTCATCTCGGTCAACTCCAGACAAATTCATAATATCAGCAAGATCGTCTTTGGTGGCGTACTTCGATAAATCGATATCATCTCTTTTTTTCTTCCCATCAGAGATAGAAGAAGATCTTCCGTAAATATCAACCATTATATGATTAGCGATTATTTAAAACAGAACTCGTGTACGCGCTTACAACTTTATGAGGTTCATCGGAGGATTTTGAAATAGCATCGAGTGCAGCAAGTGCTTCACGGCCGCATACTGGAGGATCAGTTAATTTTTGTGTTGGTAATGTTGAATACCAGATTGGAATATTTTGAAGTCTGTCAATATATTTTAAAAATTCTTTTGGTGGCGCCAACCCATACGAATCGAAATAAACAAATGCACGTGGATCAATCGCGTACGCAACCCAATGAGTACCTGGACCAGAGTTTTTATCGCGATTAATGATACCGGTTTCAACGCTGAATGGTTTGTGTGGTAATTGATCACGCATAAAAACACCACTGAAATTTTTTATATTTAATCGCTCAGCAACATCGAGTTAATCAAAATTGGACATAAGGAAAATCAACGAGTCCCTGGAATTCTTAATGCTTTTCCGTACCGAGGTAAAGTCCCTGGCAGTCTTAGACCCTTTCCTTTTATTTGATTCCTTTTCCAGTTGCTTTCTTTAGTGCCATCCCAGCCGCTGTTCCAACTGCGTCTAACGCAGCAGATTTTGCAACAGCCGGGGCTGCAGCGCCTATTACTCCTGGAATAGCTGCGAGAAGTGAAAATATACCACCCGTTTTAGCGATGTCTTTAATAGCATCCGCAGAAAGATTAAGTCGTATACCGGTCTTTGATCGTTTGGTTTCGTTAAAATGTTTGAGCTGACTTTCTGTTAGAGGTAATTTATTTGAACTGCTCGTGATCTGTTCTCGCATTAGCGATATTTTTACTGCACAGTTTTCTTTTGATGCTGATTGTAATTTTTTAATTTGACCAGGAGTCAGATTGACACTAGCATGATGATATGACATTTATAATTATTATTCTGACTTTTAAATCAATAATCACATATTTTCCACTGGGGCATCAACGACTCTCATTCGACCACCAACACCTTCAAGCAACATTGTTTTATCACTGAGTATAACAGCGATCGCTCTATAATTAGCTATAGCTCCTCGGTTTACGCGAGCTCGAAAGTGTATGTCAACAACAGACTGCCCAAATAAATCTAAATGCTCCAGCGAAAAGTAGTAGATTGGATACAGGGTTGTAAAATCTAGTTATATTTGTAAACCAGTGTCAACATTTTGATGACGTCCCATAAACGACATTAAACAATGATATGCGCGTGCTACATGATTTTGATCGAAATTTAGTAGTATATCTTCAAATGGTTCTTGATGCCCATTTATTCTCATTGAAACCTCAGAAACACCGAGTTTGTCAAATATCATTATACTACGTGTTTGTGAATTTACTCGTGCAGTATCTTGAAGCGCAACGAATATATGTCGTGGCGCAAACACACCTTGCTGTGATGCTATTTGCCATGTAAATAAACCATTAATTGTACTCTGAACACTGTCTGTAGTCATCGTTAAGCATGACAATGTCGATTTACCGCCTTGATTCATAAAGGAGAGTAAACGTTCTTCTTCAGGTATCATTGGAGTTATTACTGTCATCCATAATGAAAGTTTTGTTAGTATTACTTTACCGGCATCACCGACAGGTCGCCATATTGCATCATCGTCTGGGGCTTTTGGTACGAGTGCAACTGTATGCTTGGCTCCAAAAATAACCTTTCTGACATTTCTACAAAATGCAAAGATATGTGACAGTGAAATTATACATGAAAATCTTCTACTTCCACCTTGCAACATTGATCGACGTGCTGCGAATCCTAAATTGTAATTTGCATTCATTTATATTACTGCGGAAATTTGTGCGTCTCGTGCGGCATTTCTTACATTACCCACAATTATATTACTGTTGTCAGGGTGATTAGAAGTATCCTTGTGAAACATCATTGACGGACTGGCTGATCTTGAATAATCGTCGCTATATCTCGCTAGACCCAATATCGTTGTAGCAACATCGACATCCTTCTGAATTGATTCAATGAGTCTTCCGTCGATGATGTATGTGCACTATCGAACAATGCCATGATGCCATTATTAACAAAACCAACACTAACATCAGCTCCACATTCGGTATTATCTGTTTTTAAGATCTCACCCTCTACTTCAATAAATGCTTCGGAGGGAAGAAAATATCTACTTGTATCCTGAACTTGTAATTCGATTCTTCCACGCTGATTTGGCTGTCGTGCATCATAAGAATAATATTGCATCCTTGAGAACCGGCGCATCCATGTCAAATGCGGGATCAAGATATACGTTTGAACATTTTATTATATTTGTTATCCTCTAATACGAAGACCACTTCCTGTCATTAAACTTGCGGTTATATTTTTTTTTTCTTTGTCAGCACCGGTGAAACTGGCAGCTAACTTCTCTAGTTTTTGATTTGCAGCTTGATTTATTATTTTACTAACATTTGCAGGCATCACTTCAGTACTGGGTAATTTTACTGGTGGCTGAGGTTTTCGTCGTACTAATCGTGATAGTCTATCCTTGATTGCAGAGAATGCTTTACTGGCAACATCACCAACAGCTCTAAGACCCTTTTCACGAATAACGTCAATAGCTTTCATTCCTAATTGTTTTGCAATTGGTATTGCTTTTGGTGCTATTCTTTTAAATAAGCCTTGAACAACATCACCGAGTCCATCCCCGTAAGTCGCTTTGTATACAGGTAATCGCGAATTTATCACCCTGACCATGGTCGGTCCATGTTGAGCGTTGTGTATGATCATCTTATTTTATACCGTTTCTTCAATCGCTGTAATAATCATCGGCGATTTCATTAATGAGGACTGATATACGTTAATATCCATGATACCGCCTGTAAATAATCTCTGACAAATAGCAGCTGCTTCAGTAATGAGTTCTGGAGAATATTTACCAGCTCGTTGTCCTCCAATCAGAATTTCTAGTCGTTCAACATCTGCAAGGACGTTATTGGTGTAACAAGATAACCGAGTAGGGATTTCGGACTTAGAACACTGTTGATGGTAATACAAATATAATGTTTATTGATGTATGATTTAAATAAGAAAATAAATATGATTGATACGTGCGTGTATGGGTCCATATATTGGACAAATTAACATAATACGCACGAAACCTAAAAATGCAACAAATATACATACAAATGAATGACTTTACATAGTACAAGGACAAAGGTGAACAAATCACAGCAATTTCACACGATGAAAATAATGGGTGCTTTACTCAATAGTAAAAAATGAATTATTCACTCAACTAGTGAAAAATGAGATATTGTTTTACTCAAATAGTAAAATGTGGTGAATTGATTGGAGAGATATTATACAAATATATCTTATACACTCCCAAAACAATGGGCATAACAAAACCCAAAACATTAGCCCACGGCTAAAAGATTACATACATGAAGTAACACAAAAACACTCCGTCAAAATTACACTTGGCTACCAGTCACACTGGTCAATCAAGTAAGTATCATTACAGATAGTCCCCGACCACCTTTCAGTTCCTTCTGTGGTTAGCTCTGTAGCTGGCACCACGTCGACCACGATCACTCTGATCACTCTCATCAGTCTGGTCAGCTCTACACCCTGGTCACTCTAGTCATTCTAGTCAGCTCTACAGCTGCTATGTTCACCCTGGTCACTCCGACACTCTGATCATTCTAGTCAGCTCTACAGCTGCTATGTTCACTCTTGTCACCCTGGTTACCCTGGTCTCCCTGGTCACCCCAACACTCTGGTCTCTGGTCAGCTGTACAGCTCTACACTCTGGTCAGCTGTACAGCTGAAGATATGCAAGTCCCTAAGTAAACTGCTTACTGACAAAACGGTACGTAATGTGAAGAAATCGAAAAAGATGAAATTCCCTTTCTTCTGGTCATTATCTTCTTCTTCTTCATGTTTGGAATGGTATTTTTGAATGTAGCATTGGTGTTCCAAGTCCACGATTTGGCGAGAAATGTGACATCGCTTCTTTCTATAACAGACGTGCGCCTTGGCATTATTGGTACGTATGCCTTGTCCACAAGTAGGGCACAATCTCAGGAGCTCACAAGCACTTTTCTGCTGTGAACCTTGCGTCTTCAGATGTTGTTGGTAGCAGGTTGGACAGACAAAAGTGCGCTGACAAGCTGGGCAACGCACTCGTTCTTGTCCTTCGTCAAGACAGGGTTTAGAGGCCAAACATTCCTCACATTTCGATCCACAATGCTTGTGTTGCTTTCGATTGTTATAGGCATAGTCACATTTCTCACAGTAATAACTGTATCCCAGGAACGCAATGATACTGGTGATGGCATCGAAATGTTTATCGTGATGATAGACGTGAATGTATTTTCGGTCTTTGAAATTTTTGCCTCGAAACAACAGAGGTCCGCGCACTTCTTGAGGGCGTACTTTCAAGGTGTAGCGTGGAGCCAAGACGTCTTGCAATTTTTGCATTTCAGGAATGCCACAGGGTGTGTCTTTGGAATGGCCAGCTTGCTGTAACAGGAGTTCTGCTTCTCTTCGTTGTTTGGCTCGGCTAGATGTTTGAATAGTTTTCCAGGTTCTTTTCCATTCTGCCGTGTCGTTCCTGTCGGCATACGTTCGTCCCACCACGATGGCACGGTCTAAACACATCTTGTCTTGAGGGTTGTTAATTCGGACGAGGCTCGTTTTGGTGCTGCGAAGGTCGTCCACCAATTACAACTTTTTGCGTCTGGTCCCTAGGGGAAGAGAAACGTGGGTCATGAACAGTGTCGTTTTTCCATCGGTGATGTGAAACTTGTCGTTGGATTGTTGCACGTGTTGAATCTTGTCGATGACTTTGGAAGGCGTCAATTCTGCTGCACTGCTAAACTCGATCCAAACAGGGGACTTCAGACTGTCGTGATAAATGGAAAGTCTCAAGCGATCGTCTTCTTTGGCTTCACATTGCCGTTTCAGTGTGGTTAACAAAGAATCCCACACATCGGTGATGAACCCTTCTGCTTTCTCCAACGGTACGTCGGACTTGAAATCTTTAAACTTCACTGCGAACGTGTAGGCCGTAGTTCTAAATTTTCTAGAGGAGCGTTTGTCGGTTTCTCGAATGTGGTAGTACTTTTCAGGGTTTACTGGTGGTGATGGATTTTGACTTGGTGTAGATTCTCTAGGCCTAGATTCTGGCTCACTCATCTCATCTTCAAAATCGCTGGCATGAATTTGAGCCAAGAATTCAGCTGCTATGCGAGGCGATAAATCACGTTTCTGCCTCTTACTTTCTTCTCCTTTCTTTACGAAATGATGCGATCGTTTCATCGTGACTGCAAAAAGTCAAATGACTACATTTAAAACGCCATGGACCCTATATATCCATGTCAGGCTTAGTGCATATATAAAGGGCTGGTGCCTTTCCTCTCAGTATTCATTTCACACTCAAGCTGATCAGCACGATGGAAGAACCCATACAAATCGAACTTCTGATTAGAGCTTTGCGAGGTGTCATACGAAAGTTTTCTTCAGACAAACCGACGGACTACTCTCCCTCCTTTCGAGATAAAAATCAAGATACATGCTATATCTGTCAGAAGAAAGGAGATTGGACTACAGAATGTCCAGATCGTCAAAAAAGCAAGATCAATGTCAAAAGAGACAAAAGTCAGGATACCTGTTATCATTGTCAAGAGAAAGGACATTGGTCTTCAGACTGCCCTAAGAAACAACAGAAGCAGGAGGAGGAAGAAGAAGAGGTACCCTCGGCAAAGGAAGAACCCCGACACGTTCAGAAAGAGAAGACAGAAAAGAAAAGAAGACCAGAAAAAAGTGAGGAAGAAGAGGAGGAAAAATCTGCGAAAGTGAAGAAATTCAAAAAACAGAGAGAGTGAAGAAAAAAGACATAGAAGAAGTCTATGAACATTTTTAAAAAAGTTTTGTGTTGTGTTGTGTTGTGACATTGCATTGTAAATATTTGTACCAAAATAGACCAGACTAAAAAACGTAAGTGTCTCCTGGTTTTGATTTTTTAGAATAAGGGCCTACACTCATGCACTCACAACACGTACATCATAGGTTTGAAAAAAGGGATTTTGAGTTTTAATTGATTTTGTCAAAATGAATACTATCTCTTTTCGAAAGAAGTGAGTGGCCCTAAAAAAGACCGTTGGGTGTTTTTTTTTTTCGAAAAACAAACTCAGGAACGAGAAGCAATCCGCTTTAACTGCCTTAAGCCTTTACCACGGCCAAGGCCTACTTCTAGACTTGCTCCTGTCAATGATTTGGTAGAAATCACTAGGTGTGGTATCTTCGGTGTAGTAACAGGGTTGGACTGTTTGGCTCGGGAAGGTCTTTTTCTCTTGGGTCGTAATAAAGAAGTCTGATACATTTGTTTCAGACTTCTTAACTCAGCCAAAATGTCCAAGAGTACCATTACCGTTTGACTTTCACTGTTCTCCTTCTCTCCTAGACCTTGTTTCTTCTCTGCTTCTTCTTCCTGTCCTTTCCTTCTTGCCTCTTCTTCTCGCTGTTGTGTTGAATGAGAAAAGCTTGTTCTGCTTCTTTCTGCTGTTGTAAAAATTTCTCCAATTCTTCTTTCTGTCTCTGTTTAAAATCGTCGACGTGTGGTAAAGAAGGAGAAGGTGACGAAGGTGCTGGTACCGAAACAAATTCTTGTGAAGAGAGAACATCCGCTAAATCCCTCTTCTGGTAGTAGTCCTGTGTTGACTTTGGTAGCCACTGCTATGCCATCGCTTCTCATCTCCAAAGCCGGTTCACCCCAATTCATTGTCTTCTTAGTTTTAGTCAAGTTTCACAAAACAATGTCGCATCGATTCACTGCGTACAGATGCTAGCGCACCTATAAGGGGAATGTGACGTCACAAGTAGCTCTCTTCGGATTGGAAGACAGACTCCGCGAAGTGACTGAATTTTGTAACGCGTGTTGAGATTGGTGAACAATCTCAAACCGTTTCGATCCGGTCTTCCACTATAAATAAACATCGTTCACTTCATTCCCTTCACCTGTTCTCGTCACAAAGATGTGGACCAAAGCTGAATCGTCCACTTCCGTATCGTCGTTGTATTTCCGTACGGACTTACCCATGTATGTGAGATCATCATGGAGAATCGTTAGGATCACCGAGACAAGCGTTTGGAAAAGAAGGACCTATGTGGAAAGACCAGGCTGTCTGAAGCAAGTTCTGATTTATGGACCAGAGGTTAGACGAAGTTTGAGAAAGTGAAGAAGACCTATGCGATGCCCTCTATGTTAACGAAATGGTGTTAAACATAAAAACAACGGTCCTTTTCAGGGCCACTTCTATACCTCGAAAAGATATTTATTCTCACTTTGCCTATCTATGTGTGTTATCTATATGTTTATCTATGTCTCTGTCTCTCTATTGTATTTGTCCCTCCCTAGAGTGGTAGCTGCGTGTATTCAGGTCAGCCCCTTGCTACATTGTTGCAAGTGTCCAGTACCGTGACGTCATGCCACCTGTTCCATTCCTATTGTACCTATAAAAAATTCCCATTGTCGGTAGAGTGGCCTAGGCTGACTTTTGTCCGTAGAAATCTTGTCCTTAGGGTACAAAACAGGGTCCCGTAATACTAGTTCCCATTGTCCGTAGGGTGCCCCACTACACTACTTACATGCACCTCAAGACTCGTGTGACTGATAGTTTATGCCAGAGAAAATATCACATCTCACTGTGAATTCCAGTATTTTGCCCTTACTTCCACAATTGTTGAGTAGCACAAGACGATTTATTCCAATGTATTAAAATGAGGGAAGCTTTCGAGACCTTATGCTTCATGTGATAAATCGAAAAGTATACACTGAAGTTTGATCCCGGTAATTGTTTAAAAAAGTTTTTTGTACTTGAAAACTTGGACCTGTGGCTAACCGCTCAGACTAGCAGAATAAATCATTAGATGATATCGTGTGTACTCTGGAAGACATGCCCAGCTTGTAATAATATGGTAATGAACTTTTCACAAAGCGTATATTATTTGAAGTAGAAGTAACAGTTGTTTATTATGTGTATTATTATTATTATTATTATTATTATTATTATAGACTTTAATCACCCAGTTAATCGTTTCGGAGCTACCGCATCAATTACTTTATGGTCCCAAAATACTAACATAGAATCTGAAGATCTATTTAGTTAGAGACAAGTTAATATAACTGATTTTGTTTTCATTTAAATATATTTTGCAGTCTTAAGTCAAGGTATGCTTTGCTCATTTCATCATGCATTTATACTAAGTTGAACATTTATACGGATTGCATAATTCTGTTCCTCTTGGTATATGAGAACAATTGTTATTCTACATCGTTCAATTCATTTTTCTTTTCTTCAGTATAAGATGGTTGCATCAGAGTTGATCATATAAAGACCAGAAACTTTGCGGTCATAAAATACATCAAGTAGACACTGTGTTCTCGTGTGACACTAGTGATATTGAATGGTGGAAAACTCAAAGGTTGTATTGGCAGAAAAAAAACTCGACCGATAAAGAAGCTCCGATTTATATTCCAAGACCCATGTTGACGCCTCACCTTAAGGCGTCATAAGAAACCCAGTCGCTCATGTCTTATAACTACTACTTATTTTTGGATCAAACCTTTATCCCACTTTTCAACTCCCAGCTCCGAGAGAGAAATGCATGTTATTGTTAAATAGTGTACAGATGGCGCTATATGCACATGTATTACCTGTATCACAAGGATCAATAGTCCTAGCGGCTGATATATTAAAGGAAAGATACAACAGAACCGATGATTACTTTTTATAATCCAAATGGCATTGCTAAACGTACAATTTCTTTCGAACTTCTGCATTTGATACCATTTTTCTTTCAATATTTGTGTTGTAATGTTCTGTCATGATTTTATCTAAATGTGTATATTGTCTTTACTGTAATTCCGGACTGAGAACAAAAGAAAAGATTTATTGCCAAGTATGTGGTGTCAACCTGTTTAATTCTAAATTTCAAGATATTCAGGGGACGGAGTAATAGTTAATCGTAAACCTTCGTAAATAGGATCCGTAGAAGCACTGATACTGAGACACAACTATGCCTAACCATACAGAAATTACCCACGTCAGGCCAGAACCCTAGTTGTCAAATAGTTTATATCAGTAGGCACACTTTTATAGGCTAAAACCTACTCGGGTTTACATGAACAGTATATACTAGATCACGTTAGATTGAGTTTAGAGGAAACTGAAAAACGGTTTAAAAATATAATGTATTTACACAACCGTGAAAAGCAGGGTTAAGAGCTAAATTTCTTAATAAACGGCATTCTTTCCTTTGGCTGTATCCCGTTTAAAAAGATCTAATAAACTTCCTAGACCTTATCTCCACGACAGAAAGAGTTTCTCACTCCAAAGAATTCTTATGTCGATTTAAAATCGTATTATCCGTGTAAAATGTTTTAATTCTGTTTTAAATCAAATAGTAATATGAATGTAGCATATTAAGACGGTTAACCAGACAGAAGGTATACAGATGTGTGTGCATGAGACATGGGATGGGGATATTATGAATTGTGGCTGGGTTTTTAGCTATTATGTAACTCGTCGCCAAAAAGATACTTTCTAATATGTTTAACATAGTTGTTTAAATTTCTTGTAAAGGCAGATGCAGAAAAGATTTCAGGTTGTCAAAGGTATTGAAAATGAATATATGCACATAACCATCAGATGCACATTTTTAAGTTTCTGTAATGCATCATTTTCTATAATTCTCTCCCGATTTGAAAAATTACCTAACAGACTTATCGTTTTCTACCATTACCATAGGCCCGCTTCGCCTAATTGGAATGGATTAGAAATTGTGCTATATGTGCATGAATGGTAAAGTATTATATATTCTATATACTTACGTGAGTAAACACTTGTTGTTGTTGTTGTTGTTATAGGGTTTAACGCCATTTTTCAGCACAAGATAGGCTATACATGGCGGCCAGTATTAATGGTGGAGGAAGAACCCTGGAAAGTCCCGGGAAGAACCACCGACCCACGAGAAGCTACTGGCAGGCTTTCTCACGTACCCACGTTAGCCGAGCCTGGACTCGAACACACGCAGACAGATGTGAGATGGCAGTGATCCGTAACGGTCAGCGCTTTAGACCACTCGGCCACTCGGGGCCCCCGTAAACACTTGTACTAAAAATAAAACTACGAGATATTAGGAAGGGTAATAATACGAGACATTTGTAATATGACACTCTCCCTATGTACAACCGTGTCAGATTGATAATATTGAAGGTAAATAAAGATGTCTGCATAACAGAGAGAGTGAGAGAGAGAGAGAGAGAGAGAGAGAGAGAGAGAGAGAGAGAGAGAGAGAGAGAGAGAGAGAGAGAGAGATTATAACTTTTTCGCTTGTTTCAGATATATAATATAGATTTACATTATAGGTGCACTTTATGTCTCACGTTTCATCAGGTTGAATCCATTGATAGGTCCCTCTGTTTGTTATAAAAATCCTAATTCAAAGCAAATATTTGTATTTAATTAAACTTTTTGCAAACGGAATCATAAACATAATCATAAACATTGCTGCTTTTATATCCACTCAATGATATTACTAGAGCAACCTTACTGTCATGCTTACACGAGTGAAGCAGCAGGGAGGGTGAACCCTACAACTTTTTTGCTGACCTTATTTTACAAAAATAAAGGTTCCTACAGGGGCTGAAAAAATAATGTCAATAACTCTAAACCGAACCCTCTAACTTTATTATATTACCATTATAGTTTGAAAAAACGGATAATAAATCGTTTTAAGTTAGCTCATTTTTGTTATTTTATTTTTGACTTTTTGTTTTTTATGTTATAATGCGTTTAGTTTACTTACCTGGTCAATTAATTTTTGTCGCTTTTCATCCTCCCTGCTGCTATAAATTAAACAGCCAGTATAAATATTATTAATAATGGTCGTTATTGGCGAACCACACTCTGCAAGACTTGCAAGAGAGCGGTTAGAAGCAATTAGAAAGTTTATTCCTCTTCGTGATGCTGTCAAACAACAACTACAATCGCGTCAGGAATCTCAAGTTGAATTTGAAGAGGATACAAAACAATTATTTAAACCTATTACAGAAACCACTAAAGGTCTTCTTCCTACGTTAGAGAAAACCGCTGAAGCAACTGGAAAAATAGAGAAACGAACCAAACAGACAAAAAAGATTCTACGAGAACTTCCAGCTGAAATAGCTGCTGCTCAACCAATGCAAGAAATGCTTGAAAGTATTGACCAAGCTCGTGCTGAAATAGGTGATATAAAAGATCGTATACCGGAATCAGAAAAACAACCAGAAGCAAGAGCCAGGGTTAATTTGGTTGATAAGTTTACTGAAGACGCCATTAATCTTATTAGAAAAGCCGAAGATCTAAAATTAATTGAGATTGCTGAAAGAGATTATTATAATCGAAGCAATTTATTAAAATCTGACTTCGCTGATGATCCCGTAAATGAGGATACTTGGCACAAATGGATATATCGCATACGCTATAATATTAATCAAATTCGAAAAAACGATCCAAATTTGATTGACTATAAAAATAAGATAAATAACTATATTGCACAACAATTGCCACAATCTCCAAAACCACAAAAACAACCACGATTTAAATTACCACGATCACCACTGCTACCACCACTACCACAACAAGTATCACCACCACAACAACAACAATTGCCACAACTATTACCACCACTACCACAGCAATTGATACAATCTCCAAAACAACAAAAACCAATCAAAAAGGAAGAGGAGGAAGAAGAATATTGGCCGTCAGACACCTCTTCTGGCAACATAAGTGGAAGTGGATTTACTACTCATGGAAGTGGTCTCGTTACTCCGTGTCCTAATAACGTCCTTGCTGATGTTGATCGATTAGAAATTCTCATTGGAGGAAAACGAGCTGGTAATAATTCTCCAGAAATAATTAATGAATCAGCTGATATTTGCAGACGGTTATTTACAGGCGGTATCATGGACGTTGATGTTTATCAGTCTCTTATTAATGAAATTGCCGATGACTACTACAGTGACTGAGTACGTAATTAAATACAATTACTATAATAAAATGATCGTACATAGTACTCAACGTGGACCAACCATGGTCAGGGTAATAAATTCACGATTACCAGTATACAAAAATCCTACGGAGATGGACTAGGTGATGTTGTTCAAGGTCTATTTAGAAGAATAGCCCCAAAAGCAATACCGATCGCAAAGCAACTGGGAATGAAAGCTATTGATGTTGTTCGTGAAAAAGGTATTGGTGCTGTTGGTAATGTTGCTAGTAAAGCGTTTTCAGCGATCAAAGATAGACTAGCACGATTAATACGACGAAAACCTCAACCAGTAAAATTACCCAGTACTGAAGTAATGCCTGCAAATGTCAGTAAAATAATAAATCAAGTTGCTAATCAAAAACTAGCAGAATTGGCTAGCGTACCAATGTCAGAAAAAGAAAAAAATATAACCGCTAGTCTGATAGCAGGAAGTGGTCTTCGTTTTAGACGATAATAATTATAATAAATATCTTCAAGCGCATATCTGATAACGCATTTGACATGGACGCACCAGTACTCAAGGATGAGTCTGTGCGTGATTATCAATATTATTCTTATGACGCTCGAATTCCAGATCAGCGTAGACGAATTGAATTACAGGTTCATGATACAAGTAGATATTTCTTACCCGATGAGGCGTTTATTGAGGTTGAAGGTGAAATTTAAAATAACGCTGCTCCTGCAGCACCAGTAGCATACGGAGCTGAAGTTATTGTTGGTTTTGTTAATAATGGTATTATGGCGTTATTTGACAGCGCTACGTACATGATTGACGGAAAAAATATTGAATCTATTCAGAAAGACGTTGATGTTGCTACAGCAATATTGGGTCTTGCTAGATACAGCGACAATTATTCAAGATCGGCTGGCCCGTCAATAATGTTTGCAAAGGATACAACTGATTTTCCAGAAAGTAGAAACGTAACCATGGGTGATGTAAGAAATGCCGCAGGAGACAACCCTACCCCTGCAGTAATATCAATGAATGCAAATTTTCACTTAGGATTTGCAGTACGTAAATCAATGTTAAAAGGTGATAGGAGAGCATTTTCATGTGCAATTCCACTTTCACATATATTTGGATTATGTAGAAATGTCAGGAAAGTCGTCTTTGGAGCTAAACATACAGTTGTACGAAAAGCAACCGACGATGATGCAATCTGGCGACCTGGTGCAGTTGATGCTGGTAGAGTAATTCTTACTAAGCTTTCATTATGGATGCCAGTGATGACTCCAACAATATCTGAAGAAGATCGGTTAATATCTTTTATGAGTCAAGGTGGTAAATCAATGTTATCATGGTTGACAATGACCACAGATGCTATCCAGAGTAATATTAATGGTTTATTTACATGGCAAATAGCATCATAACAAGGTGTTTCTGCACCGCGACATATATTTATTGCATTACAAAATACTGCACGGGTAAACAATCAACTACGTAGTATTATGATATTTGACAAACTTGGTGTTTCTGAAGTTTCTTTAAGGATAAATGGACATCAAGAACCATCCGAGGACATATTGTTGAATTTCGATCAAAATCATGTAGCAAGTGATCATCGATTAATGACGTTCATGGGACGTGATCAAAATATTGATACTGGTTTACAAATATCACAGTTAGATTTTACAACTTTTTATCCAATTTTTTACTTTTCGCTCGAACATTTAGATTTAACCAGACAATCTGTAGTCGATATACATTTTCGAGCTCATGTTAATGGAGATATTGGAGCTGTCCCTAATTACAGAGCAATTGCTGTTATACTCAGCGATAAATCGATGTTACTTGAAGGTGCTGGTGGACGAATGCGAGTTGTTGATGCTCCAGTCGAAAATATGTAACATGTAATTAGATCATCTATGATAATTATAATGTCGTATAACCACGTTAGTGTCAGTCTGACTCCTGGTCAGATTAAAAGGATACAATCATCATCAAAAAATGACTGTGGATTAAAAATATCGCTAAAAAGAGAACAGATGAGCGGTTCAAATAAATTATCTCTTACAGAACGTCAGCTCAGGCATTTCAATGAAGCCAAAAAATCAAATAAAGGTATAAAACTTAATCTTTCTGCGGGTGCCATTAAAGACATCGTTAAGACGGGTGGTATATTTCCACTTCTTGCAGCTATACCAGCATTAATAGCCGCTGCAGCCCCAGCTGTTGCAAAAGCAGCTGCATTAGGCGCTGTTGGAACCGCTGCTGGAATGGCATTAAAGAAATCAACGGGTCAGGGAATCATACACGCAGAAAGCTCAAAAAAAAAAAAAAAAGATCACGGAAAAAACAACACGGAAGACGTCTAAGAGCACCAAACGTACCACAGCCGGGCCGTCTAAGATTATCAGGCCCAGCATACGGTCGCGGTCTAAGATTGCCAGGAACTCCACATTCATGGTACGGAAAAGGCCTAAGATTACCAGGGACAGTTTATTGACATCTCCTATGTCCAATTTTGATTTACTAGATGCTGCTAAAAAATTAAAAATAAAAAATTTTAGAGGAGTTTTCATGAGAGATCAATTACCAAAAAAACCAAACAACATTGAAACCGGTATTATTAATCTCGACAAAAACTCTGGTCCTGGCACACACTGAGTTGGATATGCAATTGATCCACGTGGAATTATTTATTTTGATTCATATGTACTAGCTCCACCAAAAGAATTCTTAAAGTATGTTAGCGGCGATCAAAGTATTCCAATATGGTATTCAACGTTACCAACACAAACATTAACTGATCCACCAATAGGTGGTCGAGAAGTACTTAACGTACTTGATGCTGTATCAAAATCAACAAAACCACCTCACAAAGTTGAGCATGAATATACTACGTTGTTACATTTAAACAGACATTAGTAAATATAATGGTAGATATTTACGGAAGATCTTCTCGTGGTAAAGCTCAGCAGCAAGCTGATTTATCTAAATACGCAACTCTCGATCAGCTCAGAAATGAGATTGACGATTTATTAAACATAATCGGTGTTGATCAAAATGAAGTAGCTGTTTTTCAGGATAAGGAAGGACGATTAAAAACTAGTAATATACAACTGCCAGATGTACTTATACGAGTTCCTAATGCGGTTGTTAATAATATAGTTACTTTTACTGATCAAGGTAAAACACAAGATTCCGGTACGTCAGTCAGCGATTATATTAAGAAAGCTGGTGATTCGTTCACGGGTTACATTATTATGAATCAAAATAAAATTATAGACCTTGGAAATCCAACCGAAGTTGCGGACGCTGCAACAAAAAAATATGTCGACGATCAAGAATCTAAATACGTATTGGCCAACGGCGGTATAATGCGTGCATTTCTCAATATGAATAATAACGGCATTAATAATCTTAGAACACCGGAATTAGATTTTGATGCTGCAACAAAAAAATACGTCGATGATAAGGAAATTCCTCTAAAAAAAATCAATGACGAAATGACTACACTCAGTAATACTTTTTCTAGACATGTAGAAACGTTCTTAAATTTTCGTAGAAATATAAACAAAACCATTAAAGATTTTTTTGGGGAACAACCAACCGTTGACATAAAACTAGCCGACGTTAACATGAAACTCAATGATATTGTCAGTGGAATACCTAATATTGTTCAAAAAACTAATCTGATTAAAATTCCACACGGACAAATTAAAAATATCGTATATACAGTAGCATCAGGATTAACAACATGGACACCACAAAATAACACTCTCGAACATACCGCAGAAGTAACTGGGTTATACAGGCTGTCCATGTACGGTTTGGAAATTACTGCTACCACTTCATCATCACCGAATGTATATCATAATCCTCTACTGGTGATGCTAACCAGGAACATCAAAGAAATATTTACGCTGATATCAACGGAAATGCCTTCGAGACGTTACTGGTGGTATCTGGAATTCGTAGCTGAAACTCCCTAATTAATTACTTAACGTCATTGTATAATGGATCAAAACCAAGGATCTCAGTCCTACATCGACGTTCAACGTCACAGATATAATCAAGTGTGTAAATATCAGACTGAATTAAAAAATATAATCGACGATTATACAGTAAAAGTAAAAAAATATCGCAGACGTATAGTTGTCATTGATATAATTGTTTACTCAGTTTCCGCTATTGTCGCTGGGGCCGGATTATTATTATCAACAATAACAATGTCAGCGCCTGCAGTTGTAACAATCGTCGTTTCAACTTCAACGACTATCGCAGGCATTCTTAATATTATAGCTAAGAAGATATCCGCATGTACAAATACTAAATTACATGAGTATATAATAAAATTACATACAGCAACAACAGCCTATTCTAAATTATCCTCGTATCTTTCTGCGTATCTCAGCGATGGTAAAATATCTGATGAGGAGTTTGTAACGATAATGAAGACCTATGATGAAGCATTCAGAATCGCTGACAAAGTCACTCACAATAACCAAGGCGAATTAAATAATAACAATAATAATAATGACTGACTCAAGAGAGCTACTTCAGCAGATCGTCACTAATACAACTCCGTCAAAAACTACGATGATTTCATTAAGTTCGACCAATCCTGAATTTAGTGTCAATTTCCCAACATCAATTCCTGCAAAAGAAATAGCATTAGCACAATTGCGAGTTTATTATAGCTGGCCAAATATTACATCAAAACCATTTGGTGGACTACGGCCAAATAATTCGCTGGTATTCGCTAATAAGAATAAGCCTGATGGAACTCCTGATTGGCAAGTAGTTGCTATTTCAACGGGCAGTTATCAAATAGAACAGGTTAATGATGAGTTCCAACGCAGAATTAAATCCATTACAGGAAAGGAATCAAAAATAGCAATTACTGTTTACGAACCAACATTATCGGCGGTGATTGAAATAAATTTCCCTGATTATTCCGTAGATATTTATCAAAGTTCGATTAGATCAGTATTAGGATAGCCTGAAGTTGAACCAGTTTATCAAGGACCACCAGAACCACAACGATCTGATTTCGTCGTAGATGTTGAAAAATTTATAAAACTTCCAGAATATCGAAAAACTTATCCATTTATAGAGAGTCAAGATGCTTATCGTGGTTATGCACAGTATACTCATTTTATAGATTTCGTTCGGGGTAAAGGTACAACAAGAATAGCAACAATTAACATTGAAGAAATTAACTCAAAATCAAAACCAATTAAATCTGAACATGAACGTGTACTTAATGATCTAAGAAATTTATTTTCCAGCATCAGCACTTCCTACAACGATGACTTAAAAAATCAAATAATTGAAGCAATACAACATTTGAATCAAGTTGCATCAGACTTAAAATATGTAAATAAGGCTATCGTTGACAGAGAAAAAACATTAAACGTACCGGCAGATAGATTTCTTAATACTTACATAGTTAATGAAGACGGTCCTATTCAGCGTGTAAGTTATAAACGTTTATTTAAAACAGTATTTCTTAAATATTATGGAATCACAGAAGAACAGCTACCAACATTTGTAATTCCGGGATTTAACTCTGAAGAGCTAAAGAAATCAGTTAATGATCTTATTGATGAACATTTTAAAAGAATATGTGATTCATGGAAAAAATTAATACCTACACCAACCATTCTTAAATATAATACTGATCCACATGGTGGAGGCCGCCATATCTCACCTGGTATTGTTAATATAACATCAACGATCGCGGTCAATCTAGTATGTGACGTAATTGATGACAGCTATCAAGTAGATCTTTCAAAGCCTAACCAGGCTCAACAAGGGTATATATTACATGCATTTAGTCCTCAAGTACCGCCCGGGTGGTTAATTGTATCTGAGCCAATTAATCCAGTTTATCTACGTGTACATAATCCATTATTGTCAAGAATAAATTTCAAACTTACTGACCAGACAGGATACATTTTGGATCTACGAGGAGAATCACTTAATATTAATCTATATATACGCTCGTAGAACGTCTGAGTAAATAATCAGGGGAAAAAATAATCAGATTCTGAAATAATATATTTTTTTTACTGATTTTTAATAATCTGATGAGTAAATATATGAAATAGTTAGAAATTTCTTTATTTGATGGGTAAATAGGTACTCTAATTCATGAAATAGTTAGAACTTTCTTTATTTGACGGGTAAATAGGTACTCTAATTCATGAAATAGTTAGAAATTTCTTTATCTGATGGGTTAAATGGTACTATTGTTAATGAAATAGTTAGAAATTTCTTTATCTGATGGGTAAATTACTAATCAAAATTAATCAAAACCAGGATAAATAATCAAAATCATAATAGAATAAGAAATAAATAATCAGAATAAACAATAATAAATATAAATCAAATCGTTTATTATATTTAATGTTGTTGTTGATTTTTATCAATATTTTCTGATCTGATTGGTAAATATATACTCTGATTCATGAAATAGTTAGAAATTTCTTTATCTGATGGGTAAATAGGTACTCTAATTCATGAAATAGTTAGAAATTTCTTTATCTGATGGGTTAAATGGCACTATTGGTAATGAAATAGTTAGAAATTTCTTTATCTGATGGGTAGTTTACTAATCAAAATTAATAAAATCTGAATAATAATCAATTCCTATGATTAAAGCAATTGTATATATAATAAAGCGAGATAACTCTGCTATCTCTCTCTACAAAGTAAATTAAACGATTTACTACTATGTTCGATTTACAGACAACGAATATATCTTGTTTTTCGTTAATTATTTAGTGATTTATTTGTTTTCTATAAGCAATTAGCTGTTAGTGAATCAGTAATTTGTAACAGAGAGGGATATTTATGCACCTTTTGACTCTGATGACTTTAAATTTACGTCCTTAAATTCACGTCAGTTTTATATACCAAGTACGTAGAGTTATTTTTAGCTCTAACACATGTATTTTGACCTTAACGAACGATAACTCATACAAAAAATGTAATGTGCAATTATTTTATGAATTTTGAAAAATTGAAGTAAATTCACGCTACAGTTCTACATTCTATTAGTAATACAAGTTCTGTGAGACACCGCAAATATTTTATATACTTAAATTTAACTGTATTATTGATAAGAGAGCGGTGGCCGAAGTGGTAAGGCGTTTGGGCGTAGATCGAAGTTGTGCAGACTCTCGCGTGTTCGAGTCTCCAAAAATGCTAAAGATATATTATCTTGCATTTGGCGACGGATGCTATTTATAATTGGGGGTACGAAACCCAACAGAAAAATAATACAACTCTCTCACCATGTAACCACGTGGTGAGTGTACTTTTGCACTCCCCGGGGTTTATATGGGGGGGAGAGTTGTATAAAATCTGTTGGACGTAGATAAATCCCCCCCCCCCGTTGTATTCCGTCCATAGTTAAGTTTATTGTTAAGTTTATGTTTGTACTGTCTGCAAAAATCAAAATCATCACCATTTGTATATATTCATGTTCATACAATCATATGTCATTAGGGCAAGTTTATGTTTGTGCCGTCCTCAAAAAATATAATCAAAATCATCACCATTTGTATATATTCATGTTCATACAATCATTTGTATATAATCATAAGCATCAGTATATAATCATAATCATTTATATAGAACCATAAGCATCTGTATATAATCATAAGCATCTGTATATATAATCATAATCATCCTCAAAACAGTCCCCTGACCTTCTGAGCCTGCTAGAATGTTGTTTGGCAATCAAGGTTCACATAGGGTTATGGGGACTACATTTTTTATAATATGATTTAGAATTATTCAGAAACTGATTATTATTTTTATTTTAAAGAAATATATATATATATATATATATATATATATATATATATATATATATATATATATATATATATATATATACAATGAACCAAGAAAACATTAATGATATTATTTCTGCTATTAAAAAATTAAAACATAACGGAATAAATCTCTCTGATAATCTCGATCCTGAAAAAATATGCGATTATGAAATATTAAAACAACGAAAATTTGAAAATAAATACACATTACCATCCAATTATAAATTCGTAAAATCAATTTATCAGTCTATGTTAGAATCCTTGGCAATGGCAAATGAAAAACAGGTAAAGCTATTTGCACCTCTTGCACGTTCGATCGAAAATATCAGATCCGAACTATCTCGTGAATACGAGAAAAAGAAGATTGTGGACAATCGTGTAATGCAATTGAGAAAAATTATGTTATTTGATTCTGTCAAAAATGAGAGTGACTCTGAGAGCAGCGACGGTGAAGGTACCCATGGCAAAATATAGAGTCGAACTATATACAATATAAAAAAAATATTTATTTATTAAGAGTACAGAGTTAGATATATTCAAATATAATCAGCTGATCATATTTTATTGAATATGCAGATTTGTATACTTTATCTGCAACACGTTTTACTGAAGTAGGATTGATGCCAAAATATTTTGCAGATGCATTAATTGAGGGAAAAGTTATTTCTTGGCCTGCTTTTCTATTTACGGATTTAATAGATCTTCTTGCAAACTTTTTACATTTCACAGTATTTCCACGTGCAGAATTCTGACTCGGTGTAATAGCTTGCAGGTTAGATAACCGATTATTTTTGGGATCTCCCTCAATGTGATCAATTACGAGTCCATTTTTAACGACTCCAAAATAACACTCGTAGATGAATTTATGAAATAAATAAAAAAAAATTCTGGTCATTAGCAGTAAATCTAAGATAACCAGTATTATTAATATTACCAACCGATTTCTTTGATCTACAGTGTCTGATTACACCATCTCGGGATGCTTCGTAATTTGTATATACTGGATGTTTAACAAATTCGTGTTTATTACGAAATGCTTCTTCTCTTAATTTTCTTATAAAGTTTTTGTCGATATCATCATGGGTCTGATTTGTTTGATTCATTATATATAAATTACATTTGTTTAAATCATTATTTATCTGATTCATTTTATATAATAATATTATTTGTCTAAATCGTTTTTAGAGAATCTGGTCAGATAATCTTCTACGGTTTTTATAGAAGATTCTCCTGAAGCTTTCTTATCGTAATACCGTTTTAATTCCCTGTATTTTTTTTCCGCCACATTTTAAACACAATTGAGTTTTTCCTCTGACTCCAATACCGCATTGAATACATGGTGTTGGTCCTGTACTTCCATTTTTGATACTTTGCGCATGATTTCCGCAGTATTTGTTCACGCACGATTTATTACAAGGAGAAGCATGTCCAATTTTAAGCCAAGCACATTTGTTCTTTGTTTCAATCATTATGTATATACTAAAATTTTAATTTAAATATTTGTCTTAATTATATGAACGAATTATCGGCAATTGAACCTAAAAGAGCTAGATTTGATCTTGACAGACTATCAGAATATAAATTTAGTACTTTGATGCAAGATCTGGCATTAACAAATGAGGATATAACCGAACGTATCCGTGAAGCAAAGAATGAATTTCGTAATAATGGTGCTGCTCATGTATGGTCAACATTCAGAGTCGGAAATGTTACTAATATAATGAATGACAAACGAGGAAAAGCAATTATTAATCACCTTGATGATCAAAAATATTTTATTTTAATAAAATTTATTGTAAATACAGAAGAAGATACTTGGATTATTCGTGATAAGCGTGATCCAGCCCGCATACAGTCAGGAAATAATATTGTTCTTTTGAGTAATAAATCTAAACCCGGAATACTAACCGGTGTTGACAAATTATATTATGAACGCGCATGTCCAGTTACTGCGGTTGTATATGCAATATATCCGCTGAATAATAAACCTGACGTCAATGATCTCAAGCCGATGAGACTGTCAGAGTCAAGAATAAACTGTGTAGCTGAACGAGTTACAGAACATTTCATAAACGCGATACGTGGTAATGGTTTAACAGATTTACGACGTAAAAAATAAATACGTGGGCAGAATCAGTTAAAGATACTGGAGCATCTATTAAAGATGTTGCTGATCTAGAAAAGAAATTAAGATTTCCAATAACAGTAAAGACGTTAACAGGAGATGTTTTATATAAACCGAAATACATAAAAATGGAGCTCCGATAGATATTATTGATCATAATTCGCATGCGTGGACCTCAGCAGTAACAATATTTCCACGAGACAGAACGGTTAAATTTTATGATGGTCATATATTTGATTTTATCAAAAATATCAGTAAAAGTGACCCTGTATCTGTTTGGTTATTTCAAAATTCAGAATATGATTATTACGATCAGTTTGTACCGCCTAATGGTGATATTTATCGTACAGAATCTCTTAATGTAGAAATGGAACATCTTGCGCTGAAATATACTTCTGACGATGTCAATGTTAGACAATTATTAAATAATTGTTTTACTGTTCCATCTGTAGCGGCTCACTTTGCTCAGGAGAAAAATTTATGGAAACCAACACGATCGGAATTTCTTGAAGATATCCATAAAAGCTGTGTAGCATATGGACACGGAGGATTGTGGAATACTAAATATAAGTATAATGACGTTATATCCGTTGATATGGTAGCATGTTATCCTGGGAGTTTTCTTGGATACGGAGAATGTTTTGAATACTTTAAGAGATTTGGTCATCCATCACATGAGATGACCAGAGCTGCAATAAACGGACCCTTACCAGATTTTGACTTAACCGGATTTGCTCATGTAGAATCATTTGAGTTTGCAGAAAATCTCCATCCGATTACTTATGCTTGGTTTGGAAAGCATTTTTCAGAAAAATGTTGGGTTCCAATAGTACTATTGAGATATATGCTTGATGTTGGAATTTTAATATCCTTACAGGTGAGTGAGGCAATTATATCGTATCGGTTACAAAAGCATGTTTGGTTACCAGAACCAAATAGATTTAATATCGATGATGCCAGGAAAGAATTTCCTGATCTTAATGAAGATGACATTATTAAAATTACTAATAATATACGTAAATGCAGGGACGAGCACGATGAAAAACTTGCAAACGATCTTGGTAGAAAGATAATTGGTAAATTTACTCAAGGAGGAGCATATGATCATAAAAGAGACTGTACAAGATTGATTATGGACGATGCTGAACTCGATTTTATAATCGCTGATACAACGGAAAAAAACACATTTATAAATCGGAGTAAAGCTTATTTATCAGACGGAACCAAACTAGGTACAATTGTGAGCTATATTGATGGTGACTCACCGCAATTTACTCATTTAAGATCATCGATGTTGGCATATGTTTCTATAAATCTACTGTCTATGATAAATAGATTTCCTCGTGATGCTGTCAGAGTAGCAACGGATTCGTTTTATATAAATAAAAAATATACAGATTTGTTAAAACCGCTACTTGGTAATGGTGAATGGGGATCATGGAGAATAAAACAAGAAAATATACTTAGTTATTCTGAATCCGCCGACGTTGAAATTAAGGAAATATATTACAAAAATAATAATCAAGTATTAAAGTCATCAGCACCATCCGTATATGATCCTGTGGCTAGACATAAAACTGTTTATCTTAACGGATGCGGTGGTTCAGGTAAAACAACGCGTGTGATTAAATTATTCATGAATAATAATTCAGATATAATTGTTTTGACACCGACACATAAATTAGCCAGGGAAATAAAAGAGCGAGGAGTAAAATCATGTACGTACCATAGTTTCTTTAGATGGTGTGGAGACACATGGACTCCTGAGCGAATGGGTGAGAAATATATACTTAAATATATTATGTGGGACGAGGTAGACACAGTACCGTTAGAAATATTAAAAACATTTCTTGATTGGTTATTAACAAAGAATACTGCTGAAATAATGTGTGGTGATCATGGTCAACCACCACCCTTTGTTGGTCAGTCTCCACATGAATGGCTGAAGAATAACGTAGATTATAATGAGGAAATACATGATGACCATAGAGCTATTGATGAACCGCTGAAGGAATTTAAGAGATTAATCAGACTACAACCAGACAGAGTACAATGTGAAATAATGCGAGGAGTAATTCGAGAGACTACAATGAACGATTTTCTGAGTTTATTGAATCCCGCTGATTTAATAGTTGCAAGTAGAAAGATAGTTCGTGATGAACTACAGGAGAAATTATTTACGTTACATAAAGAAAAGTTTTCAGATCTACCTGTACCATTATGTTATCGCCCAGCAGATACTCGAAGACAGAATATTGAAATTGAAATTCCTGGTGGTGGAATACAGAATCTCGTCTTGAACGATATTATTTTAGTCGATGTTAATGTTGTTGAGAATGCGCTGAGTATGAATAAATCACCGTGGACGTTAGGATACGCTATAACGATTCACTCGTCACAAGGATTAACTATTTCTGATACAAATATCTGGATTATAGATGATCGGATCGAATGGTGAAATTTAGTCTATCTCGCAGTTTCTCGAGTCAGAAGAATATCTCAACTACATAGGGTTATTATGAATTTTACAGAAAATAATGATCAAATTGTTAGTAATGACGTAATAAGAAAAAACTATCTGGTTATAAACAATGTGACAAAAAAAAAATAATCGTGACTTTGATATTGATACTGAATTTATTATAATACTAAAACAACGACAGAATAATCATTGTGCAAGCTGTAACTGTAATATGTTATGGCAATATTCGAATAATAATCCAAGACAATTTACCATAGACAGAATTAATAGTGATCTCGGTCACACACGTGATAATGTGATGCTGACCTGTCTTGAGTGTAATCGACGTCGAGGCTCTGGACGTTTACAAAATTGAACGTGGTGGTAATTGCGTATTCTCAGGAGTTACTTGTAATTGTTCACGTACAAATCCACGTTGAGGGGCTGTAGAATCTAGTCTGTAGATTGGAGGTCTACCAGTGGATCTTACCACGCTAGAAATTTTATGTGTAGTCACGCTCCAGATAGGATCGGTTGCTCTTTTTTTTACCACCTTCAAGTTCGCCAGGTTCATATAAATATCTTACAGTTACATTACCTAATACTGGTTGAGAGAAAGATTCACAT
>JAECUM010037038.1:0-18331 GCA_016617855.1 Megalonaias nervosa
TAAAAGAAAAATTTTGTTTGAACAATAACTAGGAGAGGCCCCTGTGTTTTTTTACCCTAGGGCCCGTGATCGCTCTTTACGGCCCTATTGATACTGCCATAGTTGCATTCCCACTGAAGTCAGCGAATAAAATAATTTTTGATTTCAGTAAAATAAATTTGCCATCCATGGATTTATATTGTAATAATTTTAACTTAATGGATGTTGAGAGAGAGAGAGAGAGAGAGAGAGAGAGAATGAGCAAGCTGCTAGTTGTAAAGATAATGTTTTGCGAACAAGTTCAAGAGGTACTGAAGATTACAGATTTTGAAAACTAAAAAACTGAATTATAAAATAAAAAAATGTTCTGGTAAAATGAAAAGTACACGATGATTTATTTAACAGTTGGGATTCATCAGAAATTGTACATTTTATAAATCCATGGTACTGAGAAATTATTTTTTGGGGCAAAATTATCGCAAAAAAATAGTTGTGAAATAAACAGTCTAACCTGTTACAACAGTTCTGAAACATTCAGAAACAATTACTACTGAAATATTCCACCCAAAACAAATAGATTAAAATATTAGTTGTGAAATAAATGGCTGCTTTATTACGCAGAAAATTCAAAAACATAAACAAGAATTCTTCGAAGGGGCTGACGCTCTACTGGCTGAAAAGACTCTCCAGGAATTCAAGCTGAAACCATTTATTCCCTTTTAACTGTCGGGCGTTGAAGCCATCTTGAGGGATAACAAGACTTTCAAATTAGCTGCAGCGGGAGACATGTTGAATGTCGACTTGTCAACATTTTCATTTAGGACCAACAAAGCATCGTAAGATGTCTTCTGGTGGAAACCCCATGTTGATATGGCTCTGCATTTTGGAAGACTAACGATGACAATATTTTCAAGATAGATCCCATGGTGGCCATATTCGATACTAGATTGCTAACATTTTCTGTTAATACCAACTAGACATTATAAGACGTCTTTTGGTGAAAGAACAAGGTCGATATGACCAGCCATCTAGTGATAACAAGAATTGCCTTAAATGTGGCAGTCATATTAGACGCCGGATCGGCACCAGTTTCAATTAGGATGAAGTGGAGTCACTAGAAATTCCTAAGAAGTCTTTAAGTGAAAACCCATGCTGATATGACCATTGATTCAGGAGACAAAGTGATAAGATTTTCAGGATGGTCGATGTGGCATGCATATTTAATGTCTGAATGGCACCATGAGGACCAGCTAAACATCAAAAACGTTGTTTAGTAAAACACCCATGCTAATATGACCGGCCATTCAGGGTAGTGATGACAATATTTGCAAGATAGCCACTGTGGTGGCATATTGGACATCAGATCTACACCATATTCATTTTGAACAAACTACGTATCATTAGAAGTCTTCTGGTGAAAGTACCATGGCAATATTACTTATCATTTCGGAGGATTAACAATAACAATGCCACTATGACGGGTAAATTATCATTACGGAGGATTAACAATAACAACGCCACTATGACGGGTACTGTGGCAGCCATACTGGAAATTAAATAGACATCATTTTCATTCAGAAAAGACTAGACATCGTAAGAAGTGGTTTAGTGAAAACCCTATGTTGATTTAGCGATAAAGAAATTTGTAAGACAGTCGCTGTGGCGGTCACATCTGACATAAGATCAGCACCATTTTCATGTAGAATAATTGGACATAATAAGTCAGTTGGTGAAAACCACATGACATTATGATTTTCTGTTCAGGAGGAGTAGCGATAACAAGGTGTTGAAGATAAGTGATATGGCGGCCATATTGGACATCAGATCGCATCATTTTCATCTAGACGCAATTAGGCACCAAAAGAAGACTTTTAGAGACAACTACATGTTAATATGATTATCATTTGATAAGGGACAGCGGCAACAAAATTTTCAAGACATTCTATTAACGGACGAACAGACAACGGACAACAGACTATCCCATAAGCTCTTCTTGTGTATGACCAATAGAGATTGAAGCGTAAATTATTTCTACCTTTAATTAAGAATCCTACAAGACAAAAAATTAAAACAAATATTCGTACAAAGAAAAACATGTTGCAGATTATATTAGAAACAATGTTAATGAATATAGAGATTATGGAGAGGGTAGCTGCGATCTGTAGGTATCTTTTGATGTTGTTGAGCCATTTTTAAGAAAAATAATCAGAAGAAAGCCGAGGGTGGTTAGATCGGTAACTGTTCAATCTGGCGTATCTGTTTTATTAGCAAAGCGTGGTTAATGTAATGATACTACTCGAAATGTTACTATAGAACTTGTAACAGTGTGAATTTTGCAGATGTCTGTGAATGTGCAGGTGTCATTGTGACACATAGCAATATTAAATTACTGTACGTGATTTGGCACATAATTAGATCCATGGCATGTGTAGGATACTATACTTTAATGTTTCTGGTATGGGCAGAATTGATTCTTAGTAAGGTTCCATCTGATAACTGTGTCAGGCGAACTGGTCAAGTGGAGGTGACTTGATTGTAGGTATCGAAAAAAGACATGGGTTGAACTGTTGCAGAAACAGTGTTTGTACTTGCTGAAAAAGTTGTCATAAGTTTAAACTTTGCAGAGATCGGTTTAAAAAGGGAAGCTAAATTTATTAAAAATGATTCAAACCTTGGAGGGCGTGTGATAATAATACCGACAGCGAAATACCCCGCAAATTTAGTCAAATTTATGCACGAGGCGAAGTTCTTAGCTCCCAGGGTAGTAGGTGTAAAGCCCTCGTATTAGTTATCCAAGGGACGTGTTGTGAAAGCCTTAAAAGACACGTAAGCAAAGGTGTAAAAGGGACGGCTCTGCTAAAGTGTAAAGAGACGATTCTGCTACAAGGGAAAAGAGAGCAGGGTACAGTGCCTTTATTTTCTACATTATTTATCTTTCACACGAGTCTTAAGATAATTGTTTGAATTTATTTGTTTAAATGCCATCTGAATCATGTATGTTAAGAATTGATTATTATTGGGTTAGTACGATGGTTATGTCAATGAGCTGTTAGTTTGAAATAACTTAGTTAAGACAAGAAGTGAATTTTGTTTAATTCATTTGTATAACTAGATGTGAATTCTCTTAACCTATGAATCAGTTGTGTTAGCATTGGAATAATAATCTGTCCTTAAGTTCGAAAGGTTCACTTAATTAGGGATGAAATTTTGACGTATCTAAGTTAACGGAACTGCTAATTGCATTTTAGAACTTTGTAAATTTTATCTTGTTTATCTAATTGATTAAATTGTTATAGTCTGTATACGGGGGCTAGTGTTGTTCTAGTCTATATCTCTGCTCAGATCTCCGTGTATTGCATCCATTAATTTCGTAGTTCTGTTTTTGCTGGATCATGGTTATAACACCGAGGTCGATCATGCCTTAGATATTGATATCATTATTCGAAAGGGGAAGCAAGTAAATAATAGGAATCAAATGGATGATGTTATTGAAAGGATGTTTGAAAATTTGATCCGAAATAAGGAGAGATAAAAATTAGATCTTCGTTAGAATACAGCATTTAACTTTGCACATGGATAGATATAAACATGTGAAATCTCACTCTTACATAGAATGGACAAACTACGTTCGAGCTAATAATGGCTGTATCGATGTTCAGAATAAAGACGACAAATGCTTTTTATGCGCTCGAATCAGTTTTTAATATACTAGAAAATACAAATAGACTAAAACAGTATAACTTAGAAAAAAATTCTTTCGCTGGTTTAATGAAGACAGGAGTTATTGGTAGTTCTGAAGATGAATTAAAAATTGCAGTTAACGTATATGAAATAGTGAGAAAAGCGAAACGAGAGAAGCGATCAAACCGATAGTTCGCGACAACACGAGAGAGAGAGAGAGAGAGAGAGAGAGATAGAGAGAGGCAAACAAGTTTTTAAAAAATCATAACAGCAGGCATAGCATGCTAAATAGAGATACGCATGTAGATATGCTGAGTATACATGTGGGAAACACTATCATGACTGTGGTATAAAAGATCTAACTAAATCAATCTAAATCGCAAAAGTAAAACATCAGTATTATTATATTGAAAAAATAACGGACGCTGGAGTACACAACAACAGATGTTAAGACATTGATTTAGAAGTTCGAATAAAACTTCATGATTATTGTCATTGAAAGATTAGCCCCATATGAACACATTTCAACTCACGACCATTCTGAGTTTAGTAACCAAGGAGAGCAAGTTCTACTTCCACCTCGTACTCAAACTGATATTCAAGTCTCATAAAAAGTCATTTCTTTTATTTCCCTTAGCTTTTCAACTATTTCATCTTTCAAGGCTAATGGTACAGCATTATTTTCCGTAAAAAATATTTTCAATGCACTTCTTATCTGTTAGATAAAATGACAATAAAAACGTAACATTTTCTCCACGGTCTTTAATTACATAAGTGTAGTTTTAATGTATTAACTATATAATATAGATATTCCACAGTGTCTGCTACTAACACCCAGTTTAGGTAAGTGCGTTGGCTTCTGCTTCAAATCATCTAAATTTACAGTCATCAATAAAAACAAATATTTGTTTTTTGATAAAAAAAAAAAAATAATAATTATACTAACGATTTATCTATTTTTTCACATGAATAAACTATTCCATCATTGTCATTAACTAATCATTTTCTGTTAAAATTTTGTTGTATATAAATGATGCAAAGATACTGATAATAAAATAAACGAATCCTTTATACGCAGTTTCTATTAAATCAAGTTCATGCTTATTTTTCAGCAACTGGCTACACCGCATACTATTATAATTTAAGTACCTTATTTATTTATGAGACTTAAATAACTTCGTGTGAGCCTAGAGAACTAGTGGACTTTAGCTCATACACAATTATGAAGCTCTGTCTTTTCATCAAAACCATCTGTAGAATCTCAGCAGATCATGAACGTTAGCCCTAGTTCTGTCGTTTAAAAATAAATAAATTCTTCTTACATAAATTATGTGTGATTTATATTTTGTTTTAAAAAAACAAATCTTAACTTTAACTCCTTCAATCATAAAGAGAGAATAGAGTTTCAAGATTCAAGTTTGATGTATCTAATTTGCGTAGTTTTTTTCTTTTTAAAAAATGCAACAATGTTGTGCGATATTTGGTCACGTTTTACCTTTAACACTTTGATTTTAAATATGTCAGTTTAACAGCTATTTTAATTTATGTTTCTTTCTTCCTTTTTGCATATCCACATATTATATATTCCCATCAATTAATCCATTCTTATTACATATTACACGCTTTTGAAACACCTTACCTGAAAAACCATTCATTAAACTTGATCTCTCTGATCACAGTTATTTAATATATTTTATCCATTTATTAAAATTGTTATATTTCATAACTCGAATACATAGTTTTTATCTGGTTGTTATAAACGGTTACTTGAGCGTGAGACAAAACACCAATAAATATTTTACGACTTTCTACGTTTTCGGCTCATTTTATATTCATGTGTATTCCATTTTTAATTTGTTTTCTTTTCCGTTGTATCTGTTATCGTATGTACGTCTTGTATTAAGTCATAAGGAATGGTGATATATATATACCACCAACATCATAGTTCAACCTTAATTTGGAATCAAAAATATCTTGTTCAGATCTTACTGCAGTTTGTTCATCTTGGTGGATTAAATTAGCTTTCCAACAGTATTTTGAACAGGTGATATTGATTGTGTATTATATGTTCTATTTTATATTCGGCCAACCAAAATACACATTACATAAGACCTTATACTTCGATTTATAATAGATATTCCTTCATCTGACGGGCAATTGTTCATTTGTTGAAAAGAAAACTAAGTCCATCCTATTTTTACCTGAGAATAATGAACTAATTTCTTAGGCTGGTATTTTTCCACAGTATTCAATTGTTTCAGCTCCTTAATTTAATGATATCGTTTACAACCGCATAAAATATCAACTAGTACTGTGTCTCAAAGGCTTGGTATAGGTTTTATGGTCTTTAGGTTCATTAGGCTCGATATAGGTTTTATGGTCGTTAGGTCCGTTATCAATCAATATTTACTTTTTCCATTAATATCCAGTGCTGATAAGGAGAAATTTCCAAATCATTACAAATTATACAAAACTATTTTAGATCTATATGACTGTTTGTTGGATAAAATATTGCCCATCAGGTAATGATATTTTGCATTCAGATAATAGTTTTGTTATGTGCATTTAAATGTGAAGCTTATACATTGATTTTACCAACTCTGATACATTTGGATCAAGTAAGATATTCAACATCTTCATGTTAGCATCTATTCATCCCAGTGTATTTAATTTTACCAAAGTTTTATATCACAGTCTACTCCATATCTGTTCATTGAATCATCACTATCAGATTGTAAAATAAATATGAAAAATGTTAAAGTTTTGTATTTAAACTTTTATTTTCTAAATAGTATATCTGTACATGTTTTAATACATTCGGTCAACTGGTGCATAAAACTGAGTTGCAGAATAAGAATAGGATACACTGCTTCCTTTGCTTTAAAATATCAATTACATTTACAAAGCAGCATTCCTTTCCAGCTCTCTTTTCTTATATAAGTTGTCCACACTTTTTTAGCTTAGGACTAGCTCTTTAACAGCGCCTTTTGTGGCTGAACTGGGTATCTTCACTTTTCCAGCTATCCAGGCTGGTGATGTTAAGATACTAAGATTGCTCGTTACGTAAGAAATTCTTCGTTTTTTCTCAACTTTTATTTCTGACTCTTTCGCAGATAAATATTATACATTTAAAACACCGTGAAACAATATTTTGGGGGTTGTTTTCTTTTACATATGGTGGGATACAAGTCTGATAAGCCAGTTTTTTTTTTCTTCTCAAAAATAAAAAATGATGGATGGTCTAGCACTGCATTTGTGAGACAGCTTTTTCAGTATCCCAGACAAGATAAGCAATGTCACGGTCGCGGATCCTTTGGGGGTGGGGGTGTCGCTTTACAGATATATGTAATATAGTGGTACAATGGATAAATATAGCAGAACAAAACTACAAATCACTTATAGCTACTATCTTAGATTGCAGTGTGTAAATAATTTAAGACATGACTAGATGATATCGTCAGAGGAGGAGGAGGAGGAGGAGGAGAGAGAGAGAGAGAGAGAGAGAGAGAGAGAGTATCGTGGATACATTTTTTTACTTTTTACTCTGAGGCTTGTGATACGAAATCTATGTTATGAAAACAATCGTAAAGAAGGCGCCTATTACATTATTAGGGGACCATTTCCTCAGAAAATATTTCATTCTTCCATTTATTTTAGCCCAATAATATTCTGTTTTAGATATTTTTCAAGTGCATGTATTTGAATCTCAAATTTTAACAACAAAATTGAGCTTAATTAATACTTTGAAACAATTATCAAGAGATTAGCAGTAATAGTATTAATCACTACTCTATATTAAAATGTATTTCAACTTAGAAGATAAATTGGGCTGCAGGCCACTACATAGCTCATTTCAAAAATTGCTCACCCTACTACACTCCAAGATTAGATCAATTATTGAGTCGTTTGCTTGCTACAATATCTACAATTATTATGTTTACGATATATTTTATTTTATATATTTTCTTTAACTTTAAGTTACAGATCATTAAACCCCAAAAAATGATCTCATACATCTCACTCATTATCGAATAAGCCCGTGATTTTAATGATATAAACCATTCTTCAAGGTTGCCGGAGAAGTAATGCGCCTCTGCTATCCGGCGACCCACCAAACAATCCCACACATTTGAACGCTTTAATTTGTTTCTTATGATGACTAACGCAAGTCAGTATGCTATATACATTCATTGGGATTTGGATACTTTGTAAGTTTAACATCGAAAGTATTACTACCTCCCACTGAAACCATTACAGGTGTATCTGAAGGAATGGATCTATTTGTACTAACTCAGACCGGCAGCGGAAAATTGCTTATTTATGAGTCCATTCCGGATGTGTGCTGTCTTGCTCTCGATCATGTAGGAACAGTATTCAGATTTGAACAACTTGATTTTGATTGGATGCGGTGAAATTCACAGACCCAAAGCACTGAAATATCTGATCGATCCGCCAAGGTGTAGATAGGGGCTAATATATCTGAACCTTAGCCTGCGACGACGAAGGTTTAGTAGTTCTTGCAAACAGTCCACAATCCAAAGTATAAATGGAAGTGATCAGTTTTTGAAAAATATATTCTTGCCCATATTCCATGTTTGATCGAAATCGGATCAGAAATATGGACTCCAGCCAGGGTGGTAACAAGTAATTGAAGACGAATGGATGAGTGTTTTGTGACTCATGGCAAACAGGCGTGGTGGGAGAATCTTATTTGTCATACATGTAAACACCATCAATCTGTCTGAAAATAATGCGGAGGCAGGAAGGCATTACTGGATGTCAGTCCATTCATGTTGGCTATGGAAGTTGTATATAGTACATGTACATTAACAGATGTACGTGCCAGGTATACAAAAACGCAGTCTTGCAGACGATTTACCATATATACTCGCTTATAAGTCGGGTCCAACTGCAACCTGCACAGACCCAGATCTGCCGTCGCATAATGTGCAGTTTGTCAGGAGTAATCAGTAGAATATACACCATCTGCTGCGATAGGGCAACATCATTGTTGTTTGCAGTTGGGCTCGTCTTATAAGCGGGTACATACAGTATTCACAACGAATTCAGATACTTATTTAAGTTTATTTGAATGTTTTCGACTATGTACACTTTGGGGGTTCGAGGTAATGGTGACGTTGTTATGGAATACTTAAAAGTCAAGACTGAAATATATTAAAAGAGCCCAATAATACTTTTGTAATACAAATGTATTTAGGAAAGATTGGATTGAAGAACTGTATGCCTTGAAAACGAAAAAGTAACATTTATGGAAAGTTTATGTATGAAGCGTGGACAGCTGGTATAAAATATCCATGCCCTGAAGAGAACTGGCTATCGATCCTTCTTTAAATGTGCCCACCGAATCCAACACCGGACATGTGTATTCAATTGCCAACTACTTTCTGCCTTCTTCCGTGAGTTTTGACGCAAATTCCCTAAGAAACTAAATGTACAGTACCTTATTACATTAACCGGTGTGTGTGTGTGTGTGTGTGTGTGTGTGTGTGTGTGTGTGTGTGTGTACGCACGTACGTAAATACTTAAATATAAACACATACATAAGTCCGCAATTTCATGTTACAATCGGTTTGAATATCTTTACGGCACCAGAGCCTGTTGCCCGTGTGTGTCAAAATGTCCAAAAATAAAAATTGTTTCCGTCCTTACCTAAACAAACAAAATATCCACGCTCGAAAGATATTGTGTCTTTTCCCAACCCCTTCCATTTGGCCCGCTGGGCAAAAATCAATTAGTCGTACTTAAGTGATTTTACAACTTACCTGTCCATCCTCGCAGTCGTAAATTTGCGGCTGTCAGACGAGCGTCCGTACACATGTGCTGACTACAATACGAGTGTCTCCATAGCCCGTAGTCGTCGTCAACGTGAGCAGCTGTGTAAGTCATCCATGCAACGGTAGCGTACCCAATTGTGAAAAGCAAGGACCCGAAGGCTAAAGCTGCAAGGGCGACCTTTATCCATATAGAAGCTGTATTGAATCCCATTTTCAGCCTCTGTCACTGAGAACTTCACTTGAGTATAATCTGACTGCAGGCAACGCTATAGGAAAATAGAAAAATATATAAAGTATCAGAAACTGAAATCGAAATCTTTCCCGATGTCTAATTTTTCTATCAAGAATTCATTTAATAATGTTTCTAATTGATTGATTCAAACATTTATTTGGGTATTACTCACCAATTTTCTCCTTGACTCTGTTGAAAAGCGCGATTTACAAATGCCGTGTAGGATTGCTGATTTAGTGCAACAGAAAGGCGTTTCCCATATCCGAACCAGTGGAAGTTGCAAATCTACTATACATTCCAACCACAACTTGTTGGTTGCTGAGGGAGGCAGTGTAACTCTACACGCTTCTAAATATAACACCAAGGAGAGCCTGCTATTGACCTTTTCTGGGTTTCCATGGAAACCTCGCTTCATAAGCACTGAAATGGGGGTGCAAGAGGGTTAGTCCTCCCCAACTTTCTGAGGGAGGGGGATGGACCAGTGTCCCAATATTAAAGTGTTCTATTGGTCGCACAAATTAACGAATCTCCCCTTTTCTGTACGTGTGTATACATATTATGCATATTTATATATATGTATGCATATTGACGAATATACAGACATACGTACGAATGTACGCAAGTACCTTACCTACATACATACATACATACATACATACATACATACATACATACATAGAGACAGACAGACAACCAGACAGGCAAAATCAAAATAGTGAAGATGGACAATATAATCTGTTCAGTTATACGTGTACGATTTTCACAGCATTGCTATGGGGGCGAAAGAACGGAGTGTGTATATAAAATAATATACATTTAACATTGTGCTAAAGTACATATTTGTGGGTACGTAGTTTGTGTTTTTTCTAAGTTTCAGCTTGCAGACCTATTATTCCTTTGGGGCCCCCACTAGCAATCTTTATATCCATATGCAATGGGTCCGTCGACGTTAAAGTGCAATACCAGCCACGACGGCACGACCCGCAGGGGGTTTCGACACTGCCATAAATAGAACTAGAGGAATTAATGTAGATGTCGCTCTCATTATCAGACAGTGGATTGCAGGCTAGGTTTTTTTTTTTCTTTTTTTTTTTTCTTTTTAGATAGTAGGGGACAGTTGTATATTGTTATAACACATTCTGATGTCAAGGTTTCATACCATTACCTGTAGTTTCATACACCTTCAATACAGCCGTTGGGAACTCGTCATGACAGTACTTCAAGGTTAGAATGTAGAGAGACTGTAACTTTTTTTTTTTTTTTTTGTTTTTCTTTTTTTTTTTGTTTTTTTTACAGATTTCATGTTTTGTTGCGCTGGTCCCATATGATATACCTGTATCACTGCAACATCAGAAACACATTTTTACATTATTTCAAACTGTGTGACTGCGACTAATGTAGGCGTTATTTTTGTTTTATATCAGCTTACTCGGTGCATCGTTTGGAAAGGTACTTTAATTTATCTCATTTCCTCTGCTATATCATAAACCTAATAAAGCTGGTTTGTTTGCTTCCTAAAATCTTTGACTATAGCCAGTGAACCGATCTAAAAGAAAAAAATATTTTTTTTACATTTACACAAGGTTGCTAGTTTTGTTGTTGTTGTTGTTTGGATAAATGGCAATGATTATGTAAAATGTGTTTATGTTGGTGTTTGTATTCCAAGATGAGAGAGGGGGGGGGGACAAGAAGACAAATTCAAGTAAACAATCTGGAAAAGGTGCGATCTGTAACTAGCTTTTTTGAAACATCTTGGGATAGATTTATTTTCAACCGCTCTTTCAATTGTCGTTATGTTATACGTATTAATGAGAAAAATTCGTTTGTTTTGTCCCTTATCACCATGGGCGCCCGCAACATAGATCAAGGTGGGTCACGTGACCCCAGTGGCAATCATACTGCATATATATATATATATATATATATATATATATATATATATATATATATATATATATATATTCCGACATGTTTAATCATGCAGGTGAAGCTGAAAATATGTCACAAGATTCTGTTCAAAACGCTTAGTAAATACTAGCTTTAGTTTCAGACTGCTTACTATACTAACTCTCCCGGGCGCGAGTGACTGACCCCCCTGCAAAAAATCCTGCGGGCGCCCACGCTTATCACGAAGGTCCAAAGCCAGATAGTTGCGTGTATGTTTGTTCAATTCAGAGTATTCTGAAAACAAATGTTTTTACATTTCAAGAATGCCATTTCTCTTACAAGTTCTGTGAAGGAGAGAAAAGTTCTTAAATCAACGGGAAAATTCACCGATGTTCATCATGACCTGGATTGCAGAAAGATTACAAAAGGTGTACGTGACCCACTTGCTATTTTCTTCAGAGAATGAAACCAGTCCTTTCAGTGAAGTTCTTCCAGGCTGAGGAGCGGAAATAAAAGTGTGACTGGCTTTTAGATAGTGTTTTCTTGCAGATCTCCTAAAGGCAAGTGGCAATAAAAATTACCATCCATACAAGCTTTTATATATATATATATATATATATATATATATATATATATATATATATATATATATATATATATATATATATATATGTGTGTGTGTGTAATTTAATTATTTGTTAGTTTTAATTTTTTATTTTATTTCATTACATGTTATTGTAATGATAAGTTTGTCACCTGCGTTTGATTTTTCTTTTGAAATTCAATTCAGTTCTGTTTGACCTGATAAACAACCAGTAGTTGAAACATTGTAGCTAATTGCTGACCTTGATTCACAAATCAGATAGAGTTCGGCGTAAGCAACTTTCTTTTATTCATTCGAAGAGTAAGATTCATTTAGTGGAATCAAGGCCATACCTGGAGTACGTGACAAAAAACATTTGTTTATTGTTACAAATTTTTCGTTTTCACGGTGGGATGAAAGTTTGACCTTCATCCGGGAATCTGTTTTGCGTTTTAGATAGGCTTATAACTCATGTTATCATAGTGATTTGCCAGTTGTGCTTTAAACCTTTGAAGCACAAAGGTGTTTTGTTGTGACCAGTTTGAGTTGAATTTCTCTATTTTTTGGAATTAGTAATTTATTTACCTTGGAAAATACTAGGGTTCATCAGATTTCTTGGACAATGCATTTATCGAAATTTATTCAGAAAATTATAAACTGCAATAGTATATTTTTTGTGATTCAACAAAGAACTGTTGACACATCAGGACAATGCAGACCATCAATGACGTCATCGCCTTCCATCTTGGAATTTCATCAGGATTCGAACTTTGATTCATTTAGGACTTTTCATTGGTGGGACTTATAATTTTTAATCCTTGGATTAAGTTTTGGATTTGATTCATAAACCGTAAGTCATTTCTCTCATTTTCACCTTGTTTTGTCTTGGGAAATAAATTATTTCTTAAATTTTACAAAGATAGTTTTCCTCACTCTTTTCTTGTTACTTTTGTGCGATCCTAGACACGTAACTATATATATATATATATATATATATATATATATATATATATATATATATATATATATATATATATATATATATATATATATATATATAAGCACTGTCCAACTGTAAACTGTACAGACGAAGAGCTACCTTCGCATCATGCACCGGCAGATCTCGGTCAATACAGTTTGTTAGGTCTTATAGGTAAAACAAGCAAAATGCGTCGACAGTCAAGGTCTATATTTGCAGTTGGAGTTATCACGGCTTCAAGTGAATGAAAGGGAATTTTCCGACTACTTTTATAATACTATACATTTTGGTTTGGTTCTGTTGGTTTCAGCACATGATAGGCTATAGTATCATGGCGGCCAGTATATCTGGTAGAGAAAGAACCCAGGAAGAACCACCGACCCATGCGAAGCTCCTGGAAATCTGTCTCAGGTCCTTGCGTTGGCCGAGTCGAGACTCGAACCCACACGAACAGAAAGAAGTACGATGTGAATAATTTTTATAGGCAAGCGCCTTAAAACACTCAGAGACCGGGGCCCCTTGATACAGTTCTGAATCTTATTGCATTTATAATAATCCTTGGAAATGGGAAGCACAAACATACTACGTGACTAGAGGCAGAGACGTGGTCCTTGCATGAAAGTGAAACTACATGAATCTCATAGTACACGTATGTAGGTAAACCAAAATGGCAGTGTTATGTGATACTTGCTACAAACGAGTTCATGCAGGTCTTCTACCATTTGGCTAACAATTTAATACGACCATTATGCTTGATCTCGCAGTTTCATTAAACGATTTCAAAACACGTCAGAAATTTAAACACAAATTTTAAAGAACTTGTTGTATATATCACAAGTCGAATTATCGTCTACTGAAATTGGCGCCAAACTCTCAACTAGCTAATAACTAAGATCAGTCTGGCCCTTTACGATATACCAACGATAAGACTTTGCTTTTTGTTATTATATATTGAATTGGAACATTTTTTGTCTAAACTGCTTTTACATGTATTAACTAACGGGCAGCATCATTAAAGATATGTAGATAAGAATTATATAAATTGTATGCGTCTTACATCAGCACCTCATATCAGTATATCTGCCAGCGAATAACAAAATGTGGTTGAAGAAGATAACCGTTATATTCATTGTCAGTATAGATCTAAAAACCAGGGACGCCCGCAGAATTACTTGGGGTGGGGCAGACATGTAGTGATCAACTATTAAGTTTTACGGATATAGGCAAAAACATGTTCAGAGTTGAAATCCAAGGCTGGGGAGGGGCAGTGCCCCCTCCCCTTGCCCCTATGTGCGGGCGCTCATACTAAACACCAGTAGCATATTCCCATTAGGCGGAAAAGGCAGCTGCCTAGTGCAGTAGAATTCATAGGGCGGCAGATAATAAAGTATAAAATCTGGCTTTGTTAACAAGATTATTTTTGAATAAGAATAAAAAGATAACAAGCACTAGTAAAATTGTGACATTTAAAAAAAAAAAGACGTACATGTTTATAAAGGCTATGGCTTTAGGGCTTTTATCTATTATTTTGTTGGGGGGTTGGGGGTACGGAAGAATAAGATTGATTCTACTTTTCTCACGAAGCTAATCGCAAATATCTGCAGAAAGTCTACCAATGGCATCTCAGTCTGGTTACTCTCTTCAAAATAAAGTCCATGTCGAAGTCATCGTTGCAAACTATGGGCGAAAACCTGCTCCATTCTCTTTTAACCCGTGGCTGCCTGCGATAATATTTCTTCGTTCCGCATGAAAATGCATAAATTGTTTAACCAATCATTTCGAGACGGAGTCAATTTTTCTTGGAAGGTTGACCCACCATAACCTTTTCACGCTCATTCATTGAGGAAGTCAGATTTTATCTTCCAAACACAGTTAATTATCGATTGGCAACTTTCGGTTACGTATGAGAGAATGTTTCATTGGTCTTTTTGTAAACAACCACTGACATTAAACTCGCCATTTGTGGCAAATATCTAGGTCAAACAAAGATCTTAAACTGGTTGAAATTCTAGCCAGGTTTCTGGTTACTCCATTCAGTTTGATCCTTCATAATTGTCGAATTGCAATGCTTCGTACACTGATGTTATTGCTTATATGCTTAACTCGTGTTCACACAAAGAATGAGGGATCTATTTTGGCCGAACATTATCAATAATTTGGATATTCTTCATAATGTCTTCATAATATATCTGATGATGCTAGGGAGGGAATTCCCCTACGCCTGTGGACTGAATGACCCCAAAGTATATAAAAGTTTTATTATGCGAGTTGAAATACTTTCTGCAGGTAGCTTACATGAATTTTGCAACTAATCGGAATGTTTGTTTGCTTATTTTTTTTTTAAGTGTGTGTGTGTGTGTGTGTGTGTGTGTGGCTTAGTAATGAAACTACGATAAATCAATGAATTAACTCAAAATTATCCCGCTGGGTTACCTCACAGATAACTTTACTGCACATCTTTGGTTACCTCGTTACATAACTGTTCATACATTTGATGTAAAATCCATTATAGTTCTCAGCTTTGATAACTGTGTTGTGTATCCCATATATTTATTTGAGTTAGAGAATGTACGAATGACCCGTAAATCTGTAGAAAACGATATCAAGATTTCACATACAGAATGTGTACCCATTTTAAATTATGCATATACGAGTCCGCAACTTCAATGTGTAATTGTATGAGTATATTTAAGAGATTGTGATTACTATATGTAATTGTACGTGTCCTCGTCATTCGTATGCCTGTACCAATTTTGTATGAAGTTTTTAATCTCCAAAAGTAGGAAATAAAGATGGATAACTGGTGCAAAGAGTGCGAAGCGGATACTTACCTTTGGCTTACGATGATGTGCCGACGTATGTGTAGTATTCTCGACAGACTAGTGTCCTGGGCGTTCTGTGATATGTCTGGGACTGTAATTGGGTTTTATTAATGATGTTGCTGGCCCTGTGTCATCGAAAACAATTCGTTCGTGGCAATCACATTGCAACAGTGACTCACTTGTGTTCCAACAGATCAGTTGTTGTTTTCCTGTCTTTAAATTTCGCCTTGCCTAGCAACCCCTCCGCAATTTCATTGTTGTCCCAGTGGGAATACCTGATGCTAGAGAAGGTTTTGAAATGTCACACATATGTATATCGAACGATTTAGCTTATTCATTTCGACCCACTTTCAATTCTGGTTCTAGTAGTATACTAAGAGGCTGATCCTCAACGAAAAACAGATTCTGGACCAGAACTCCAAGGGCCTGCTGGATTAACTTTTTTAGTGATAAAATATTTTTTTTTCTCAGTATACTAAGAGGCTGATCCTAAACCAAAAGCGGATTCTAGATCAGAGACCCCATCACCCCTCTACAAAAATTGGAGACCTCTAGATTTCTAAACATCTACTGTTGTAACCATATTTTATGATAATCTCTTTCATACTTGCTGACTCTCATTGGTAGGATATCCGTTAACATACTGTCAATAATACGAAACTCACGTATTAAATCGTCCATATCATATTTTACACCTCGCAAATAAGATCGTATTTGATCAAGCAATTTTTTGTAAGTGATACTTGCTGTTTTACAAGAATTTTTTTTTTTTTGTTTCAAGTTTAGGTTCAATTTTTTTTTTACAAGTGTTGAAAGAGAGACACCGACACCAGATATTATTAACAAAAACGGATTTAATAATGCTCCACTTGAGATTATACCAGAGCTAGTCATTAACAATGGCAAATATGATATTACTCGAAGTATTCTACGGTAGTATTTATAACATTCTTTTACACACCAGAGGTTTTATGATAAAATTTGTAATATTGTACTAGTGCGTCAACATCTTGTTTTGGAATTTCTTCTGAAATATGATTGAAATCGATGATATGTTTTTTCATTATACAACATTCTATACAAAAACAAAAGTTCTGGTACCAGCAATCGAATCAAGAAACTCGCGGAACTTATTATTGTTAGGATCGGCTATAAAAATTCTGTATTTGTCATAAACATCTGACGAAGTATCATTATATCGTTTATCTGTTAGTACCTCATTTTTCTTTAACCAAGTGTATGAGTCAAAAGTATTTCCTACTTCAAGTTCATACAAATCTGTCTCATTCACCAAATTACTGTAATCGCTTTCTGTTTCATCAATATACCCTAATACCAAGCTTATTTGATTTAACGTGAAATTTTTGAGAACAAGATGTTGTCTGATAATTGCATATGCTACCACGAAATTTGCTAGCATTAATTTTTGGAGCGATTCTTTTCTTAATAATCCCACATCTGAAGGTGAAACGGGAGTAATTCTTAAAAGAGAGACTAATAGATCCGATAATAATACATATAGTTCTGTGAATATTTTTTCAATTTCATTGTAATAATTTCGTAATGACAATTGTCTAGAGCGCTGGATTGACGGAAATGGAATATCATCTTCTTCACTTATGTCGTAATAAGAATCAATTTTTACTTCCAACTTTGTTTGTCGGACTTCGTCAAAAAACTTTCTTTGCTCAATATCATTAAGATCACTAATTTCATCATCAAAATCTTTTGATTATTTTTAGAGACCTGTCAACAATAATCGGATCAATTTCTGAGTCTTTTTTTACGTATCATTGGAATAATTGCTTTTGTGTACACTTTAATAATTAACTCTGTGTCTAATGTTATAGTAACGATTTTAATTAGGTTTTCTTTGTGGTGGTAGTACATACCGAGATACTTTAAAATGTTTCGTTTTAAAAAACTATTATATAATTTTTAGTTTCTTTTAATTCCAATTATTCTAGATTCTGCTAGTCTGTCGAAATCATCATGGATATCTTCTACAGATTTTTTTATATCGTATCTTTCAGCGTAAGCTCGTTCTTTAATTAAGTCCGATTTTATTATCAAATCCAAATTTCCAAAATCAAGCTCGAGCAATATGTTTTTTTTAGCAGGATTTCGACTTGTTTATATTCTTCTGGACAATCATCAGGATAACAGTATCTGCTTATCACATTAAAGTTTTCTATTGCTTCTTTCAGTTGTGGTCCCCGCATATACATAACACGAACAAAATTTTTTTCTTCCTCTGACAATGGAGAGTTTATTATTGGAATTGAAAATTTTTTTCTGGTATTTATCGCACGTGCCGCTAATGAATCATCTCCAACCTTTTTGGCGGGGTTAAAAATATAATCATAAAATTCT
>JAECUM010037039.1:0-22858 GCA_016617855.1 Megalonaias nervosa
GCCCTGCATTGTTAAGAATGAAATTAAGTGGCACATTTAAAGAGTAATTTGTTCCATCTACTAATAATATAAGAATTTAAATGAATGTCATAGTTCCAAAGTGATTTCAATATACAGTTCTCACTATTAGATAGTCTTGTTATCATTGAGAATACATACTTTCTCATTACTTCCTCAAAACTGAATACATTATAATTTACAAACATGTTGGAGGCACTGTTCCATCTAGGAAGACCTAATAGAAAACGAAGACTATTATTATAACCAATTACTAGTTTTCTTTTCATAGATTCACCAAAGTTTGTCCACAGTGGAGCACAATACATAGTGCAGCAATAAGATTTGAATAATCTAATTTTGATACTCAATGAACAATTCTTAAATTTGCGTAGAAGCATGTTTGTTCGAGTACACAAATATCGATAATGTCTCATCATATCTTCATTATCTGACTGATTGGATTTCAAAATATGACCCAAATACATATAACTGTCGACATACGTAAGAGCATTGCCGTTAAGATGTACAGGGGAGGTGATGGTAATTTAAAAGAAGTTGGCTGAAAGACCATGCATACTGATTTTTGTGTATTATAGATGATATCATTCTCTAATGCGTATTGTTCACATATCTTCAATAATTTCCTTAAACCTGTGATTGAAGGACTTATCAGTGACATATCATCAGCAAAACTAAAATTGTTAAGAAACAACACATTTGGTGGCAGACGTAACCCTACGTAACAATGGCCCAGGATACGATTTAACTCATCTATGTATATATTAAATAACAAAGGGGAAAGAATACCTCCCTGCCTCACCCCATTGGTTACATGGAAAGCGCTGGATATTACACTTCCCCATCGCACATAATACAACTGTTTGCCATACCAGTTAACTAAAGTATGAACTATGTATACAGGTATTTTAATATCAAGCAACTTTTTAAAGAGTGTCCAATGATTGACCTTATCAAATGCCTTACTAGCGTCTAAAAAGCATGCAAATACTGGGCTGCCATGTTCTACATAATAGCTGACGGTTTCCTTAAAGGCATATAGACATAAATCTGTTGAATGCTGCTTTTTAAATCCAAACTGATTATCGGAGATTGTGACTTCACATCTTTGTAGTATGATGCATTCAAATATTTTTGAGATAATAGTCGTAAGAGCTATAGGTCTGTAGTTATTTTTGTCCGCCAGGTTACCAATTTTGCTTTTTAGTAGCGGTATAACTGTAACTTTTGTGAAATCATCTGGTACAAAGTTATGCATAAACATACAATTAAATAAAATCATTAATAGCCCATGAAGTCTAGTATCTGAAAATTTAAAATGTTCCACATATAAAAATCTGATCCTGGACATTTACCACCTTTTTGTCTTGTTATTGCATTTTGGATCTCAGATAATGTGATTACCCCAATATGAGCAGAAGGGGTATTCAATGCTGAAGTAACACGCTTCTTATTCGAATCGTTTTTAACACTATTGAGTAAGTCTTCAAAATGATTTTTCCACATGTTGCATATATTGTTTTGACCATGGTTCCCATCAATGCAGATTGGTAGTTTATTGGAAGTTGTCGTAGTACTTTGTTTAACTTGCTTCCAGAATTCACGTTGGTCGACATTTTCAAATGTTTGTGCTAGCGAGTCTGCTCTATGTTTTACTTCATCTTTCTTGCATAATCTAAGAGCATACTTAAATTGTGCTCTTGTTTGACGCATTCGGTTACTTAATTGTCCATGACGAGGTTTACCGTTATCACGCCACATTAGGTAAGCATTTCGTGCAAGGTCGTGTAGTTCTTTGACACAGTCATTCCAGCCTGGTATAACCCGGTGGTCACGTTTGGATTTTCTAGTCAATCTATTACCGGATTTCGATAAAGCTTTTACTATATCAGCGTATAAACCATTTATCTGTTTCATATGCACCTGATTAGTGCAACCATGGTCATTACAGATCGCAATACCATGTGGGATCTCAATCTTGTTTAATAAAAATGCAGATGTCTGAGTATAATTCAGTTTTTCGTCAGAAGTAAGGTCTGACCAATTAATGTTGGATTTCAAGTTTAAGAGTTCATTGTGGCAAGAATCAAATCTAGGAAGTAGATCAGTCTTGATAGTCATTAAAGTAGGGCGATGGTCGGACCCTACTAGGGTGTGTATTATACTCATATCACTTATAGCAGAATGAGCAGATTGTGTAGAGACACAATGATCCAACCAAGACACTGTATTGTGTGAATCACTGATGTAAGTAAAATTATTTGTGTTGTCAACTATTAGTTTTAAGTCCGATATGATATAACCATATTCGTCACAAAATAGGCGAAGTTCATCTCCAAAGGGAGTGGATTTGAGCGTATTAGCATTCCAATCTCCTATTACATAAGCATTTATTGTATTAGCATTTTCTACAATAGAATTAATTTTGCCCAAATAATCTACAAATTCCCCAAAATTGTCCGCTAGATCACATGGTAAATAGATATTGACAAAAAGCAAGGAGGAATCCCTTGTATTGATAGTAATACCTATTAATCTGGGATCATCGAGGTGTTGTACTTGTATAATACTTGCGAGAGATCTACGGTATAGTACCCCGACACCTCCGTAAGGTCTACCTGTATGAATATCGTTAGAAGATTCAATCGGCGATACCCCTGATCCATAGAACTCGTCGTGTACGGATGAGAGGCAGTCTAACTCACTGTCGAGAAGCCACAATTCTTGTAAGAAACAAATATCGGAAATATCACATAAAGTTCTTACATTTTGTATATTTCTTGTTAATGAACGACAGTTATAAAAAGAAATGCGTAAAGTGTCCATTATATATGTTTGAGTCCAATTTGTGGATATCATAGTTTAACTCCGACTTTGATAGTAGTCTCTAACTAATGCATTTCTTGGCCACGCATCCACTTTCATCATTGCATTGTGCGTAGGGTTATCACATGTGATTTTGAAGCTGGCATAGGTATTAAATTTCGTTTGTAGTTTTTCCACCTGGGTTGGTTTAACTCCAGAGTAATGCTCAATATGTGAGGAAATGTCAGATTCCTGGGTTTCGGGGCAAGTCTTGTCACGAATATGCATCTCTGTCGCATTGGACGAACTGTACACAATTTTGAGGACGCGGCCTTTCCTATAATAACACTTCCACGCCTTCTTGGAAACTGGTGTGTGGATTGGACGTTTGTAAACTTATTAGGCCGTCGTTGATGCAGATTTGTGCGTGTTGTTTTGCGTGGAAATGTTGCCATACAGAGGTCGTTGTTCCGCAGAGAACTTGCTACTCTAGCAAAAGTTTTATCGTTTTCCATATCCTCATCTTGGGCGCTGGTGTCTTCTGAAAATGCGACCATTTTTAATGCAGTTGTGCTTTGGTTTAATTCACCGTCATCTGATTTATTATTATCATGGATTTCTGCTGTTGTATCCCATAAGGCAGAGCAGGTCTTTGTTGCACTAATCCGAGTCTCGTTGCTGTTTGAGTCCGTGCATTGCATATCTTCTTGTGTGCTACTAGTAATGGTTCTTTCCGTTGAACGACTGGATTCAGGGATATTCCTCGTTGACCTACATGGTTGACTAATCAGCTCATGATTTGTTGTACTGTAGCCTCGTTTTGCAGATGAATTCTCGTTGAGAACAATGTCAGACTGAACTGTGTTCGAGTTAACATGGTTTGCATAATTTGCATAATGTATTCAAAAATAACCTTTTTAAGTTCTAATAAAATGTACATATTTTTTTCTTTCTTTCAGTTGATTTTTTTAATTTAGGTGTAATGCTACTGGAGAATGTGTCCACTGTGTTTGTTAGTACAAACAACAGTCAGTCACTGCCATGTGCTGTCAATGAAGAAATGTATGTAAAAAGTCACTATATTGAAGAATTAACCACAGCAAACATATTGATTGGTTTGGCTGCTGCTGTTTAGGAGAGTTGTTGTTGTTGTTGTTGTGGGGCTTAACGCCATTTTTCAGCACACGATAGGCTATACATGGCGGCCAGAATTAATGGTGGAGGAAGAAACCGGGAAATCCCCGGAAAGAACCACCGACCCACGAGAAGCTACTGGCAAGCTTTCTCACATATCCACATTCGCCGAATCCTAGTCTCGAACCCACGCAGACAGAGGTGAGATGGCAGTGATCCGTAACGGAAAGCGCTTTAGACCACTCGGCCACTCGGGGCCCCCCTTTAGGAGAGTAATGATAGCTATGAAGATTTAGTTCATTAAAATGTTTTGTTTTGTTTTGTTTTTTACAATGGATACACATGCTTGGATACTGAAATGGAGACAATTCAAACTTCACCAATACATGATTTTGTGAGTCCTGCATGTAAACCTGCTTTATATTAAAAGCCTGCCATCAATTTAATAACTATGAATGACTTTTTACAAGCTAACATCCATTAATGCCAACATTAATTATAAAAATATTTGTGTATGACAGGAGAGATCATAATTCTTAAGCATCAATGAAAGTTGCAAGCTCTGCTCTTTCAACCCTCACTTTCTCATTCCCTTAATGTGCATTCATCAATGCACTGCTCATAAGTTGTCAAGGATGAGGTGTATTCAGGCAACAAGGACAGCAAATTGAGATATACAGAATTATAAACTAATTTACTAGCATGCCACAAAAGTGATAGAGAAGTTATGGTCAAAGTGGATTATTATGTCAATGTGATTTCATATTTTTTTATAATGCCTTTAGTTAAAAGACAAGATGTCTGATCACAAACTACATGTTGTGGAACTAATAGCATCAAAGAGTACAAATGTTAGACACATGGTTATAGTTTATCAAAGTTTCAATTGAATACAGCAAAACATGTAAAAGAATATTTGACTTCCAAACATTTTAGCACCTGAAGTCATAAAAGTCATTACAAGAAAAGTGGTGCTTAAAATCTTGCCATTCAATGGCCAAAAAAACAAACAAAAACATGGCAAGTTAACACTCAAACCTGTAACAATGAATTATTAAAGTAAATTTACCTTATCATTGTACATGATGAGTCCACTGTGTAAAATATGTCTTTGGCTTGTTTAGCCCAGATTAGTATTGTGTTTTCTTTGGACAGAGGGACTGGTGCAAAATGCTATCATCTGTCAGTTACTACAAAGGCATTAATGCGAAGGCTTCCTAGGGACTGCTCATATTATGACTGGTTTTAAAGTATCAAGGATGTAACTTTGGGAAGGGCTTCCAAGGGACTGCTCCTGTTACGACTGGTTATACATCATGAAGCATGTAACTTGGGAATAGCTTGGTATGGCCCACTCATTACAAATGGTTATAAAGTATCAAGGATGTAACTTGGGAATAGCTTGGTTTGGACTGCTCATATTATGACTGGTTACAAAGTATCAAGGATGTAACTTGGGAATAGCTTGGTTTGGACTGCTCATATTATGACTGGTTACACAGTATCAAGGATGTAACTTGGGAATAGCTTGGTTTGGACTGCTCATATTATGACTGGTTACACAGTATCAAGGATGTAACTTGGGAATAGCTTGGTTTGGACTGCTCATATTATGACTGGTTACAAAGTATCAAGGATGTAACTTGGGAATAGCTTGGTTTGGACTGCTCATATTATGACTGGTTACACAGTATCAAGGATGTAACTTGGGAATAGCTTGGTTTGGACTGCTCATATTATGACTGGTTACAAAGTATCAAGGATGTAACTTGGGAATAGCTTGGTTTGGACTGCTCATATTATGACTGGTTACAAAGTATCAAGGATGTAACTTGGGAATAGCTTGGTTTGGACTGCTCATATTATGACTGGTTACAAAGTATCAAGGATGTGACTTGGGAATAGTTTGGTATGGACCACTCACAATACAACTTGTTATAAAGTATCAGAGCCTGACACCTGAGACCAGTCAATGTTTATGTTGAAGAAGTGCCTGGTGACCAAGAGTTTAGTCCCATGCAATTTTTCTAGTATTACATTCCTACAGATCGATATTGTCACTTAGAACCATGATACTATTAGTTCAAAAGGCGACTTGTTTAACCACATCAAAACCCATGGCAGGTACCATTTCAGGCAAAGGAAAAATCCCCTCTGTCAAGGTCTGAAAGGCATTAATTCTAGGCAATATCCTCCTTTCCATAATGACAAAACATGTCAGAAAGGTCCTAATTCTAGGCAATATCCTCCTTTCCATAATGACAAAACATGTCAGAAATCCTGGACTGGTAGACCTTGATCATAAGCAGGACTTACTTTTCTACTTCAAAAGCCAAAGAAGGAAGCTGGCAATTTGTGATACATAAGTTTTTACAGGAGTGATGTTCTCTGCCCCATCTCATCATAAAAGCATTCACTATCAGTCAACCTCAACCTGATGCTGATTCAACAGAAGACTGGGGTGAAGAAGGTTGGATATGGCTCAATGGGTCATTCTGTGTGAATTACCTGACTGTACACCAAGTCCACAAGGACACACAGCCTACCTTAGATGTGGTATTTGGTGTGGAATTTAATGTGGATTTACTGATGATGACACCACCTGAGAAAAGTATCAGAAAGCCCTTTCTGGGCAGTGTCTCTGCCACAATCAAAAGGCATTCACTAAGGCTTTTATCTCCAAGAGGTTGATGTGCATGGACCACTCTTGAAGGAACCAAACCCCACTTACTTCCTGGATTGAGGACAAGAGATGGGCACCTCAGCCAGTTGTACTGGTGTCTGTGCAAATCATTATTTCCAACAGCTGATCTTGAAGTGGAATGACCACTGTCAGCCATGAAAGGTCCTCTATTTTTGCCAAGATGCACCTCGTGTAATCCAAATCTGCGCTCATCTGGCCACAAAGTTTCACCACTAATATAGAAGAATCATCTGCAGGAATCTCATAAGCAGGTGCCCAAAAACAAGAGGATCCGAGACCTAATTGAGAAAACCCTGGGACAAAATTTCAGGCTGATATCAACTCTTTAAGAGGACAGAAGACATAGTGAAGACGATCTTTAAGACACATTCTTGACAAAGGCAAATGCAATCGAGAAGTTCTGAACTCCACAACCAAATTTGTGAAAAGCTGGGAAATATGATAGTTTTCATGTTTTTGAACAAAATGTTGCACAAATATGTTTTTGGAGAATGTTGTCCACACAAGTTAATATATGAGATGTGGAGTTGGTTCTAAAGTGTGCACAACTGGTCCACAACTTTAGTGAACATTGGACTGAAAACATGACTGAAAAGGAGGGTCTAGAACTTGTGTACAATGCCAGTGAAAGCAAACATAGTGAATTTGTTAAGACTTAAGAATTGGAATAAGAAGGTATGTATCTTGGAGATCAAAAACCACTGAGTGTGTCCCTCTTGTGTGGTACCGAGGACTGATCTTGGGGTTTATATCCTGAGCTAGCGGTTGGAGTAAAATCCTAGTGCACGTGTCTTACAAATGAGTTTTACTGGCCTTAGCTGGGGAGAGATTATATAGTGACACATGGAAGCCTTCTTCCCATCAAGATGTCTAAATGGGGGTCACGAGCCGGGTGATATTTTCTGTAAAAAGAGTCTAATTGGATAAGAAACTGGGCAGAATCAGTTCTTTTCTCCCTCTGCACCATTGTGTCTTGCTTGGGGAAACTTGGCCCCTGCCAAAAGAAAGGTTTGGAGGAGGCTTTCTCTATAGTGAGTGCCATATTAGAGCCTTTCTTTTTAGTTTTATAATTAATTAATTACTATAAAATAAGACTGCTCTGGTGGCCTAAGTGGTTAGAGAGTCTGCCTTGGATGCAGGAAGTCACAGGTATGAATCCTGGCCGAGCCATACCAAAGACTTATAAAAATGGTACTAGCAGCTGCCTCACTTGGTGCTCAGCATTAAGAGGCTAGTGTTAGGACTGGTCGGCCTGGTGTCAGGATAATGTGACTTGGTGGGACATGATGCCCCAGTGCTAGACATATCACTATAAACTGCCACGCTACTGACATCGTAGCAATATGACTCAAATTGTTAAAGCTACATTAAAAATCCAAAAACACACACACACACACACTACAAAATAAACTCATAATCAGATCTCCCTGTCATAATGTATATAGGAGCTAATGCCATAGTTGCTTGCAGAGTCATACACTATATGTTTAATGGCAAATGATGTTTTAAATCAGAACTAAAAATTATGTTGAGATTATGTTCAGCTTCTATTTCTTTGGACTACTTTGGGAACATAAGGTAGGAGTGCTGGAGATGTGGATTAAAAGGCATCTCTTTCATCTAAATGACATTTGACAAAAGCAGCTGTGGAACTTGAAAGTGAGTGCTGAACTGCTCTGTAGAAGCCATGAGCCATGCACACGACTGACTCAAAGATCTGTCTGTCTGTCAGAGGTCTCAATCCAGGCATGTCTAACAAAAAAGGTCTTAATGGTGGGATCCAGGCTATGCTCAGCTTGTTGAAAGATCAGCACTGTGACGAAAATGAAGCATGGAACCAAAGCTATCACATTGCAGACGTTGCTGAGAGTCTTGGAAGGGTTTCTGGTCCATGCATACAAGGAATGGCTTCCACATGTCCAGCCCTGCATTGTCTCTGTCGATAAATGGGACATCAGTTTGGAAACCAGCAAGTAAGTTCTGTAAAAGGTTGGGCTAAATTTCGATAGAAGTCATTGTGAGAAGAAAGGCCTTTTGCTGTTGGAGTTGCCTCACAATTTAGTGCAAGATGTCAGTGATTTGAGCAGACTGCATTAACTGTTTGAAGGTCAGCTGGGTCTTTTCAGTGCACATGTCAATGCATGTGAGAATTCTATAGAGGGCCAGTAAAGGAACAGAATGTGGAGAACATAACTCTGAGGCAGTAGCTGGTAACTTTTTCTAAGAAGGCACTGAAGAATGAATCTTCCCTGGACAATGTCAGAGGTAAGGAGTAAAATTGAAGCCTTATGTGAAGGTATCAAGGAGTGACAGAGGGAAGCAGTTTGTTTAGGATAATAAACTAAGCTGAGAGTCCTTCCATGTCATGAAATTATGATCTTCAAATATTGGCTTGGAGTGTTGTCAACAGTCTGAGATTGGTACCACATATCTGGTACAGTTAAACAGCCGTAACAGTACTGCTGCCTTCATCAGTTCGGTATTGGATATTGTAGAAAAGTCAATCAATTTGTCCAGTGTCATTGGTGATGTGTGTTCATGATAAAGCTGGCACCTGTAGTGGTGTTCCTATCAACTTCAGCTGATCACTGTACTAGGACATTAATCATGATGATGGAGGAACAGGAGTGGATGAAGTACAAGGGCAGCTAATGTCAGGTTCCAATGCCCAGTGTTGCTATCTAAGGACAGATCACCAGAATCAGCCAATGTGTATGTGGTATGGAGCTCTCCAGGGCTGGTTTATATAGACTTTCATACTGTGACAGGGAGTCTGTCCAGTGCTAGCATGATCTGAAGACAATACTGACACTGTGGAGGAAGTCAAACATAAAAATGTGTCAAAGTTAAAGGTAGCAAAGAATGCCAGGCCATCTTCATCAGCCTCAACTGACTGAGAAAATTACAAAATTTGCTACCAAGGTGGCATCAGCTACAGGGTTGATAGCACATGTGCAGGTCTTGTTGGACTGACTGAGAAAATTACAAAATTTGCTACCAAGGTGGCATCAGCTACAGGGTTGATAGCACATGTGCAGGTCTTGTTGGACTGACTGAGAAAATTACAAAATTTGCTACCAAGGTGGCATCAGCTACAGGGTTGATAGCACATGTGCAGGTCTTGTTGGACTGACTGAGAAAATTACAAAATTTGCTACCAAGGTGGCATCAGCTACAGGGTTGATAGCATATGTGCAGGTCTTGTTGGACTGACTGAGAAAATTACAAAATTTGCTACCAAGGTGGCATCAGCTACAGGGTTGATAGCATATGTGCAGGTCTTGTTGGACTGACTGAGAAAATTACAAAATTTGCTACCAAGGTGGCATCAGCTACAGGGTTGATAGCACATGTGCAGGTCTTGTTGGACTATTTTCTGACTCTCTCTTTGGCCTAGAAAAACTGTTTCAACAAATTCTTTGCCCATCTGTCATCCACCCAGAGTGTACAGATTTCGTAAGTGTGGTCTGACTGGCATCCTGTACATCCAATGCAGATGAGGTGATCATACTATGACAGATTAAACTTTCTGCAAGCCATATATCTAACCTTGTCCATTCTAAACTGTAATTAAAGAGAACAAAACAATGGCATCTACAGACAAAATCAATAGAGCACTGTACTATGGCAACAGTGAAGTGGATGCTAATAAATGAAATAAATGTTATAAACAATTTCTGTTTGAGGAAATAGATGACTGAGATACAAAATATTTGTCTATGACAAGGATGGAGTTAAATTCAGTGAGTGAATAGACAGAGCATGCTTTCCTTATAATGAGAAAACTCCTCTAAAACCTGAGAAGAAATATAAACGAGAGTGCAGACAAAGCACAAGTGGAAGCAGTAGATGACAAATGATGGGATTTGGCACCAATCCCTTTAATGGGAGAACATTCTTGCTAACTTAACTCGGGTATCAGATTTTTAGTGCTAAACAAGACAAAACAACATCATTAAGTGTGTTTTTGCTTGGGAGGGCTGGATTTGTTAGGAAGTGGAAGAACTCACAGCATATTATGATGGGAAATGCACCTCAAAATGAAAGGGACACAAACATGTACAGATGCACTTAGTTTTCTTACCTGTAATTTCCAGATCATCTTCTTTCTTGGCTTTCCCTGATAAAATATGCATCATTCTTCCCTACAAAATACAAAATAAACTAGTTTGAAACAAGGGATTCCCTAAAATAATTGTGGAAAAGAAATGAAAAATCTCACCAATAATAAAAATGCAAAATTAAAGCTGTTTATACAAAATACCCAAGGGAGTGACTCATTTAGTTAATTATGCATTGTTATGTATATCTATATTATGTTAAACTTTTGTTCATCATTGTAGATTATATGGGTCATTTGTAAATGACATATTACATAGCTAACTTTTGTCCATGATTGTAGATTATACTTTAAGACAATAATCACTTGTAAAAATGTTTACTTGGATTTGCATTCAGGACCTTGGTTTTCCATTGGAAATTCTATTGTCCAGGCTTATTTCCAAAAATTTGAATGTTCTAATAAGCAAACCTCTTAAAGAATTGAATGGGAAAATGACCCACATTCTGGTCATCTTATTGTGTCTTAGTTTGTTTTTATATAAGGTTGATTACATTAAAATTATTCATTCCTAATTTAATATCAGTCTAGTGGAATCACTTTTAGTTGTGTTCTGATATAATCTGTGACGAAATTTTTTATTCAAATTATTCATCGGAATTACAAAGTGATCATTAACATTTGGACTAAAGCGCTATTTTGGAATTATTGAGGACTCATTCAAAGACATTCTGAATTTTATCAGTGTGATACAATTAAGACTGTAAGCACATCAATACCATTAGATATTATTGGTAAATCAGCACATCCAAGACTTGGAATTAATTTGGAATATCTATAATTTTTTACTTGTAATAGAACATTTAGGATTATTTGGAATTTAATTCAAAATACTGTAAGTTCCTCTGAATTTTTCATTTTATATATTTGAGAATTAAATTATTTATTGAATTTTATGAAACTTGTTGGTTTTCCTTTTTCTGTTACTTAATTTAAGACTGTAGAGTCATAACAACATATATTGGGGTGTTTGCTAATTCAAGCTAATATAGTATTAAATGTTAAAAATGGTGTACAAAAATACCTGTTGTGAGCAGGTGTCTATCTAAATCAACGTCAATTGTGATAGGTTTCAAACTTTTCTATGAAGTACCTATATCTGGAATGAACTACTACTATGCTGTGATCAACTAGGCAGTATGGACACTAATGAACATGACAGAAAAAATATAGTGGTTGTTTTTTATCAAATATTTTATTACATTATTTCCTGTCATCAGGAATTTTTCATTTCATTTTCAATTTTTATTTCATTTTTCACTAGCTTTACAACAAAATTATATACTAAATGATTGCTGATTACATAATTTTCATATGGAATAACACAAATGAATATAGGAGATGAAAGATTTTTGTTATAATAGAAAATGAAACTCCACTAGCTGAGTTAATTTGCATAGCACATAAATGATGTGGGCTTTAAGCAGATAAACAATGACTGATATAAACATAAGATAAATTGTTTCATGGAAAACAGTACTGTGACAAAGTCAATTAGAATGAGCTGCACAAAACATGACCTTCCAAAAATTTTCACCCAAAATCTTGGAATTATTTGTTGCAGAGAATAATGTGCAATCTTATCTTGACAGTATTTTTGACTGCAGTTTCACCTGAAATGAAGGATCAATGCAAATAAGTATTACATTTAATTTTTGTACATAATTTTATTATTCTGTTTTTCATTTTCAGTAATATTAATAATTCATGTTTATTTTTTATTTTTTCTCTGTATCCTTACTGATCTCATTACACATCAATTTAAGGCAGTGAGTGGAAAAGATGACTAATGGATACTGTATACATGTATACTGAAATGATATCAAACACTTTATCATTCTTTTTTCCCTTCAAAATGGGTTCAAATAAAAGAAATAAATATGTAAGATAACATTTTAATGTTGAATTATTAAACAGCTGAGCTTTGTTGATTGCTCGGAATCTATCAGTAAGAAAATGGAGGTAGGTGGGACATTCTGCATTACGTGTTCATTTTATGTTTGGTCAGAGCAAACATTAAATCTACAAAAATTGGTAGCCCATAAAAATTTGTTGAACCATATTATATGAATATATTTTATGAATATTTTAACTTTCTTGCTTTCTTTAGCCAGAAAATGTGACAAAAGTAATCCTTCATTATGCACAGGTGTTGGAGATGATCAGAATTTTGTGTCAATCCTATACCAATGCTTATAAACAGGTTTAGTAGCACATTTCTTTCAAAATTTTCGAGGTTCAAAATCATGTTTTTCAAGGTGCATTCTTACATCAATTTTAAAGAATACATAAATGAAACTGTATGTAAACACACGTTAATACTTACTATTACTTCATATGATGAACATTTCTTGCAAATGTACTTTTTAAAAACCAAAAACATGAAATCAGGAGTATGATCATTGATATCACTCCCATTAATACAAAACATCCTACATCTGGGCATTAGAATAATACAGTCACTGAACAATGTTCATTTTATAATGTCTACACTACACTATTTACAAAGTCCACAATATTTTAAAGTGAATTTTTCAGTTCTTGTAGCTTGTCATCAAGCTGTTTTTCAAGAGCTCTAAGTTCAGTAATCACTTTCCTCAAACTATCTGATGTAGTGATTAAAGAAATTTTCCTATAGGTCTCTGCTTTCAATGCATAGTCATCAGCAGCAGCTGTGATTGTCTCAATGTCTTTTTCACTACCTGCCTTTCTTCTTCACCCACCCCCAAACAACAAAAAAAGTAACAAAGATGTTTTTTGTATTATCACTTACTTAAAAACAGTGTATGGATATTTTAAACTATTTCATATTAGATATATTAATATTTCTCTCAGCTTAGCTGTAGTCTATAGTTTTAGGTTCATCGTGTTCATTGCACTTATTGTCTGTCCTATATCCACTCAACTGAAATACAACCAGATCAAACTAATTTCACAATTAAGACTATATACAGTTGCTATTTTAAAACTTGAATCTCTGTATTCACATACTTCTTTCATCAACAACGATTTCATGTTGAAGGCTTCTTGTTTTACCATATCAGCCACCATTACGAGAGCTTGGTGTTTTTTTTCCAGCTGCATGTGACCGTAGAGCACTCTCTCCCATTACATGCAACTCAATATCTTTCTGGCATAATTGGCATTGTGCAAAGCTTTCTGAGAAAGATCTCATAATCCAAACTATAAATTTCTTTTTTTCTAGCCAGCAAGGCTGGAATTGGCAGCCAGCCATTTCCAAGTGTACAAATGATTCAAATTTAAACCACGCCTACATTCGGGCTTCATACAATTGGAAGTTCAAAATGTACGACTGCGCAGTGGCCAGTTGTGGAAATTTCCCTTCCGGCACAAACTTAGCTAGAGATCTTTTTTTTCCTTTTCTTTTTTATTTAAATCTGTAAGATGAAAACTTATTTATTAATTCCTTCTGGTTTCAAGAAAATCAAGGCTTTTCAAGGTACGCAGACAATATTTTGAATTTTCAAGGTGTTTTCAAGGCCTTGAGGGACAGATCCAATTTTCAAGGTCCCCTACAGACCCTGTATAAAGAATTCTTTAGTCCTGATATCTTCTAACAATGGAAAACCAATAAAACTGTTTGAACTTGCTGAAAAAAGACAATGCAAGCGGGAATGATTTTACCAGTTTGGCAGCTTCTTTGAGGACCAATACAGCTTGTAAAATGTGAGGGTCAGAGTGAACTCAGTTTCATAAAAGTGTGGGGCCATTATATCTCCAGTTACCCCAGTGACAAAAGCTTTTGAAAGATTTTGAGTCTGACCTGAAACACTGTTCCATCCAGTTCAGCATATGCCTTTACAGCATGCTCAGGGATCATGTATGTTATGAAAGCAAAACCTTTCAATTTCTTCGTAAAGGAGTCAATGGGCAAATGCACTTCTGTCAATGGACCTAGAACAGGAATAAACACAAGTTAATATAATTCTATTATGATAAGCTTGTTTGTCAAAATTTTGACCATTTTCAAAACATCATCAACTTCTGTGATGAATGACATTTATAAAGGATGCCATGGTATTTGAGCAGTATGCTGTATGTAATTATGATATGAATTAATACTTTAATCAGTTCCAACGCTGATGAGCAGGTAAATGGGAAGAGTTATTGCCCTTTGTCTATTGATATAGACAGGGAAAGACAATTTTCTTCTTTTAGTGGGGCTGGATTTGCGAGGTAGCATGCTAATATTCCTAATGTAATGAGATTGGGGAACATACTCAAAGGAGAAATTTAAATTTCATTAAAGAAACAAGACATCTCTCAATAAAAAATTGTATAAAAATATTTAGTATTAAGGTGTATGGGGGGTTCTTAAATTCTTAATTAATTCTTAATTCTTCAGTACTATTGGTGCATATTTTCAAGCACCTCATCCAAATGGAATATGGAATATCAACAAAACAGTCATTTGTTTAAAATTCTTTCATTTTCTTGCAAAATATGAATAAACATATGGAAATTATGCCAATGAATGTCAGGTGAGATAGTATATAAAAAAAATTGAAGTAAATGGAAATGTTCGGAAAATGTACATGCATGTAAATGGTAATGAATTTGTCATCGACTTGGGTTTATCTTCTGAGAATTACCATATATTCAAAGTTATCACAAATTAGGTATGGCTCTATCAATCAAAATATAAGGTTAAATCCATATGGACTTTTTACAGACTGAAAAATATCATTTTTGCTTCAATAAAATCATAGATACATCAAAACATCAATCACAATAAAAACTAAGAGCTGAGGAAATAATGGTGTAATTAACTGAATGCATTCAAGATTGCAATTTAAAAGTAAGAACATATTGGTAGCATGAATTTTTTAACAATTTGAAAAAAATGAAATCCACAAACTGCTTGCATTGAGCAGCATATTGTATTATTTCATATGATTCTTAAAATGTTATTTCTGGCAAAAATTAATTTGAGATTGCATCCACTAAACAATGTAATAATTTTACATTACTCACTGATACAACAAATAAGACACTGTCTGGCATTATATCACATTGCCACACAACAAATATAACAAGTTCAAATGAAAATGCTATGGGACAAAACTACTTACCATATTTTTCAAACAACTTCGACAAATCTTCTTCAGTGCAGCAGTAGGCCAAGTTTCTAACAAACAGCCTTCCTGACTGAAGATAAACAAGGACTGCACATAACCATTAAAACCAAGAAACATACTTTTGTTGCAACTTGGTGAAAATTGTTGTATTTAACATTTAAAGGTTATTAGTTTTTCTTATATCATCCCTCTGTTTTCGGATCACTTCAAAGAAGTAACACAAATAAATATCATAAAATATTTACATCTATAAATAGGTTTTGCACTCAAAATAACTGTATTAGTGCGATCCTTAAAACTGAAAAAAATTATTGGCTTGAATAAAATTAGAAAAATTCAAAAGAAATGAGGTAAAGTTTGTGATTTACAATCTTAAAATCGTGAATTTTTAAAAACAATCTTTAAATATGTATAAGATGTATGAATCTCAATAGTTTTTTGTAACTTTAACATATAAAATTCTGTTGTTTTGTTCAGCCTTTTGACTCAAAAAATTCAAACAATGTATAGAAAAGTATTGGAAGAGTATTGTATTACAATGTTATGCATCACAAAGTATAACATTACTGAATACTGTGCAAGGAAATACTCATTTTAGTACAGTGTGATTGTGATTTACGAGAGGGTTACGTTTTTAAAGCACGCACATAATTTGAGATTCGCATATATTGAGATCTATTTCTCTGTATAAATTCAGTATGTTAAAATTAGGGGATGCTTCTGCAAAGTAGATTAAAATAAAAAAATAATAAAAAGTTTTCATACAAAGCTTAGCAAAACGAACTTAAAACATAGGAAACATAAAATAAAAACAACTTGTCTGGTTCGAAAGGGAGGTTCCAGCTTTCACACTTGCTTTTACTTTTTCTGTACTGTCACGTATTGTTCTACATGAACTTTCACTAAGGTTCAAAGCATGCTTTATCATGGCGGTACTCTGACCAGCTTCATACCTTTTCACTACTTCAAGTTTAACCTCTGAAGAAATAGCCTTCCTTGGTCTCCGGACTATCACTTGCTCGTCTTTCAGATGCCATCACTAATAACGTTCTAAAATTGTAACAAACAATTTGTACATGTACATACGTATGCAGCACAGAGGCCAAAATAAACAGAATGGTGGGGGCGTAAGAGCTGGGTTTTGTGGGTAATGTTTGCGTATGACGGCGGCACAATCTATATGCATGAGAGAGCTATCTCAATAGTAGCGATCTTTTTCGCATTTTTCCCATCTCGAGTTATTTCAAATTCATGTGAATTGAGATCACGTAAATCACGATCACACTGTACCAAAATTAATTAGACAACCTTTTGTTTGTAATTTCTACCAACAAAGCACGAGATATCATCCAATATGTGTGATTAAACTGACCTCAGCAATATCTTCATCTTCAACACTTGATTCTTGAAGCTAGAAATAGAATGGTATACAAATAAAATATTTCCCTGCTTACTTCAAGTCTCTTACTGAAAGTATTCTATGGTCTATCACTCTCAATTTATCCAATTCCTATGCCAGTACCCAATGGTCCATCATTCTCAATTTATACAAGTCTTATGCTGAATAGGCCTTCATTCTCAACTTATAAAATTTTTATGCTAGTACCCTATTGTCTATCGCTCTCAATTAATATAATACTTATGCTAGTACCCAATGGTCAAGCTCTCTCAATTTATACAATTCTTATGCCAGTACTCAATGGTTCATCATTCACAATTTATACAAGTCTTATGCTAATACCCAATGGTCCTTCATTCTCAACTTACACAATTCTTATGCCAGTACCCTTTGGTCCATCATTCTCAATTTATACAATACTTATGCTATTACCTTATGGTCCATCACTCTCAATTTGTACACTACTTATGCTAGTACCCTATGGTCCATCACTCTCAATTTATACAATTCTTATGCTAGTACCCTATGGTCCATCATTCTCACTTTGTACAATGCTTATGCTAGTACCATATGTGACAAAATTAAATTCTTCTTTCAACATGACCTTAAACTGCTCCTTTGTCTGCTGTTCCTACTTAAAAAGTTTTTTCTTTCGCATTTCTTCTTGCTTACATTCAAAAATAATGAGAAATACTGAGAAAAACAGCAACCTTTTTTTCCCAAGGCTTTGTTGAGTCCTCAACAGTTGCTTCTGCTGCAGAATCTTCTATCTCCGATTTCTTCAGGTAGATTCTCTTTCCACCTATGGTTAAGCATATATTATATATATATATATATATATATATATATATATATATATATATATATATATATATGCAAATAAATATGTAAATTGCTAAGAAGTTAAAGTACATTCTGAATAAATGAAGCCTGCTTGCATTTTTTCTCCTTGGTCCAAGAATTAGAAGATTATTATTCCCCCCTTGCATATGGTTACTATATGGACATTCCCCCCTTGCATATGGTTACTATATGGACATTTCCCTTGCATATGGTTACTATATGGACGAACCGACTAATCTGTGTGTGTATGTGTGTGTGATTCAGATTTTTAATGTAGCTTTAGCAATTTTTCAGTCATATCGCCATGATGTCTGCAGTGTGGTAGTTTATAGCGATGTCAGCTGTTAGTACCATTTTTATAAGTCTTGGTATGACTTGGCTGGGTTTTGAACCCCTGACCTTGCATCCGATGCAGACACTCTAACCACTAAGCCACCAGACTCATTGCAGACTACTCTACCATCTAAGATGAAGTTCCATCCAGCAGTTTAGGTGATGCTACAGTTATGGAAAAATGGATGGGTGAAAGGAGAAATGGGGGGAATCAGACTGGCTCCGAAGCTCTTCTAAGGGCTGTTCCAGTAAAACATACCTGGGACCCGGGGAAGGCACTTTTAATATGGGGTATTCCTCCATAGATGCAATTTAGAATGTTCTTATCATTTTAATATGAACTCTGTGAAATAAAAGTACCCTGGCATATATTTTTAAAAACTGCCTTCCCTGGGTATGTTTAAATGGTACAGCCCTAAGAGGACAGCAATAAAAATGAGGTGGGTTTATTATTCCTCACACTGATGATGCCCTGAGAACACATCATACCATTTATTTAGAATCATGTCTAATTTATCAAAACCAGTACTAAGTCTTCAAAATTAATTTTTATCTCCTTTTCAAATTACAGTTGCCCTTCACTATAAAATCTCTCTGTACCACTGCTGCTCTTATACTATGGGTATTGCAATGGATTCTGTGAAATTGGTCAAATTTTGTTTTTCATTTCTGCTTAATACATTTGACTGCAGTTTCATTCTTTGTTTATAAGAACCAATAATAATGTAATTTCATTTTGACTTTTTTTTTATTAAATACTATAATTTTGTGTCACAATACACTATGATGTTGCAACATCTTTCAATATAAGGCTCCCTCACTTACAATGTGGGCCACTTCCATGCCTCCCATGAACAGTGTTATGATGATGGAGTACTCTAATTGATCCAACAGTTTGCATTCAATTATACAAATCAGATGCATAACTCCTTGATGGAAAAAGCACCAGCGTATGGACTTACCAATAAAGTTCTTATTTCTTCTCATTGCCTGCTCTAGGTCCTTATCATCAGCAAACTCTACATAGGCAATCCCTGAAACCAATTTCAATGCAATATATATATATATATATATATATATATATATATATATATATATATATATATATATATATATATATATACACACACAGTAGAACCTGTCTTGAAAGACCACCCTTTCTGCCAGAAACTTATGGTCTCTCAAGACAGGTGGTCTCTCATAACAGGTCACAGTGCTATATAATCATTAAGTTTGTGCACTGAGAATATGGTCTCTCAAGACAGGTGGTCTCACATAGCAGTGGTCTTTCAAGACACGCTTCAGTGTATATACATATATAGATAGATATATATACATATATATATATAAACACTTCTCCAACTGATGCATATTTTTTCCGTCATTTTGCCAATGTGCATTTTGCTGTAATATACTTGAAATCAAAATATTATTGTGTCACTGAAGTTTTGTGAATGTAAGTGATCCAGCATATTAGTAACATAAAATTATTGGCAGATGTTCATTTCAGTGTTAACCAACTTTCTTGCCAAGTATATACATGCCAACCCTGCGAGAGGTAGAAGTGTAATTATTACTATTATAAGTGGCAAAAAGCATAATTTGAGCATAAACAATGTAATCTATATATCACATGCCAGAATTACAGTATGTATGAAAATGATACATTTATTTCTGCTACTAACCTGGTTCTGCAGCTGGTCAAAATTCTTGTCACAAGGGGCAAATTCCATATGAATTAGAACCAAAATACAAACACAATATATACTAACAATTATTTATGTTCAGCATTCACTTTAACATGTCTATGTGTGTAACTTTCATTAAAAGATCATGGAACTGCAATTCTGCAATGAATATGATCATGTGCACAAAGTGCTGCATTACATTACCCTCCTTTTCATCTCTTAGAGTCTGTAAAGTACTACTGATTTTCTTTCTGATCTGACATGTTTTGAAGTTTAAAAAGATCCAACTGTTCTAACATTTTTCTGCCATACAACATCCATAACTCACACTATAAAGTGTTTTGCTAAACATTTGGCACCATTTTTCTTCAAACGTATAGACTGGTCTGCTAACTAACTAACTTACCAATATCATGAATCTGTGAGGCAATGTTCATATTTGAAGAAACCCATTTTCTTGGAAACTGGTCATATACAGCTGCTATAAATAGCAAATAAGGAAAATATTCTTGTGCTATTCTTATGCAACAAACTTTTTAAGAATATTCTCAAACTTATATGAGTGGAATTAAAAGAGATGATAATAAAAATGATTGAATAACCTTTATTACTTTATTCTTTTTTAATGAACCAAAACAGTGTAACCATATACAGGCAAGCATAAAATCTAATTTGGTGGAAAAAAATGTAATGATTACACTCAAAGCATAACGGTTGGCATGTATGCACATGTATGAACTTTTAACTTAATTCCCACATATTATTCTTGTAAAGATTACATCAGTCAAACCTGTCTATCTGTAGGAGCAAAGAATGAGCTTTTGATGTGAAAGGATGCAACTATGTACCAATAATTCACTTCTTTTAAACCGAGTTTCATTAAAAGAGGATGAATGCAAAAGGTCTGCATGGACTTTTTGTAGAGCTTGGTATCTGACTGCCAGAGAAGCACTTTTTATTTCAAGTAAAAATTATAAGTAATGACAAACCAGTCATAATCAATTTTTCCAATAAATGAACATGTATTTGCTTTTGATTTAATTATTAGTTTTGTCAGAATGGCAATGGTCACAATCACCTGAAGGCTTAACAAAATTATCATAAAAATACAAGTTTAAATGACTCTTATTAAAATCAATTCCAGCAACAATCTGAGTAGTAGGGCCTTTAGTACAGTTTAATGGCATACAACAATCTGAAAGATGAACACACTATAGGGGTCAAACTATCTTTGTCGAATCCAACAATCCTGTACTTTGGGTACTACACTGCTGATATCAAAGAACACAAAATGGAGTGACCAGATTACACATATGCTGATGTAAGGTGTTCCTAAGTGCAGTTCAGTGATATACTTCATGCTGATGAAATTCTTGCACTTTGGCGTGACACACAACATGCATGGGCATATGACCCATATGCACCCAACATCACAGATACATATTAAACTATACTTGTGTATTAGACTCTTTCCTTAAGAATTCTTACTGAGTGGCAACTCAGCATGTAAATCAATAATAGTTTAACAAACCACAATCAGGTATGGCATAGTCCTAACTGTACCTAGCTATTGCAGTAGCATGGTCCTAACCTTACCTGGCTATTGCAGTAAGGTGTAGAATGGGCCTAACCTTACCTGGCTATTACAGTAAGGTGTAGCATGGTCATAACCTTACCTGGCTATTGCAATAAGGTGTAGCATGGTCCTAACCTTACCTGGCTATTACAATAGGGTGCAGCATGGGCCTAACCTTGCCTGGCTATTGCATATAAAGTGTAGCATGGGCCTAACCTTACCTGGCTATTACAATAAGGTGTGGCACAAGTCTAACCATACCTGGTTATTGCAATGTAGTGGGAAGAAAATTTCAGGACACTACATAGGAATTATTGGTCAATTCATTTTATACATTCTGTACTTAAAATATTTTATTGGTCATTGAAAGTTAATTAAGTGGAGTGAAAATGTTTTGTCCAAAATAGCAGGAAAAATTTAACTCTTACCTATGGGTTTCTTCTTTACGTTCCTAGGAATTCTGATGGATGAAGGCTTCAGCGGTTTGAAAAATTCCTTCACTGCTTTCTGAAAAGTCATTACAATTCCACTTCTTTGATTTACAGAATGATTTTAATTCCAAAAATTGGAAACTAAATCATATGGAAACAAAATTCTAAAAAGAGCAAGTCTTAAACATAAACAGAGCTCAAAATGCTAACATTTTCTGGCATACGGGGAGACTGAAGTAGTGAGTTTTCAACTTTTACACTGCAACATTAACATAAATATATAAATATTTACAATTTTTTGGGCATGATCAAAACAAGCTGACCAAGATGGCATAATGATACATATAAGATAATTCTGACATAACTAATGCTGACTGTACTATTTGGATATTTATTGTTTGAACTCAGTTCATATTCTAATATTAGTTCTATCTTCACAAAATGCAATATTTTTAATTAAGTTATGTTTCTCAAAGAATACTTACCTATCACATCAACATTATGGAAAAACCTCTGCTACCTCTGAAATCCAGCAATCAAAGAAATACAAAAAAGCTTTCGTCTTTTCCATCTATATACAATATAGATGAAAGAAGAAACTCTTTCCAACTGTTCCCCTTACCTCCTCTTATCAGCAATAGGTTGTTACTTAGTTTTGACTTAAGTGATAATTTAACGAGAATGCTTGCATATGCTGAGTGAGGGAGG